>BDUI01010550.1:55314-66919 GCA_002335545.1 Apodemus speciosus
TTTTTTCTTTGCTCTGTATTTTGCCTGTTCAAACTAAGTGTCTTCTGACTACATGTGGAGAAGGTCAACTTGAAGAATCCTCACACATCTCACCATAGTTTTCTTCACAGCCATGCTTCTCAGAAGTTTTCTTCTGTTCTTTGGAAAGATTTCTCCAAGTGATATTTCAGAYTCACGTACAACCCATGGGAAGCCCTTTGCCTAATTCTTGTTTCATAGTAAGTGAACTCCTTTGTCTTTCTTTAACTATTACATTTCCTCTTTATCCCAAATATTCTGGAATTTGACAGCAATATGTGTAGTTATCATCATGTCAAGAATTGCCTAGATTCATAGACTCTTGGTGTACTTTCTATGAGGGCTAGCATTGATGTGGTCTTTCCTCCAGGGTGAAAGAACAAAGGGCTCAGGTCAATTTRAAGTGTTCCAATCATTTGGCCTAGTAAATCATTTGAAAACATAGCGTAATAACGCCACAATCTATAGGAAACCAACATGCTGAGTAGCAAACCCTCAGCATGGTTCCTGAGTGCTTTCTACATTCATGTTATTCTTCTCTTCCTCTTTCCTTGCCTCCCTCTCTCCTTTCTTGCCTCCCATACATATCACCCCTCTCCAAAATCATATAGACGGAAGCTTCCCCAGCTCACAGTTTGAAGGTATCGCAGTGTAGATGTGTTTCACACTGCATTTGTATTCAGGAAGCAGAGAGTGATGGRCGCTGGTCCTCGGCTTGATTTCTCCTTTATGCAATTTGGGAATTCTGTTGCCCATTTAAGGTGGATCTAGAAATTTCCTAACAGACATGCCCAGAGGCCTGTCTCTTATGTGATTCTAGACCCTGTTCAGTTTACAATCTATGTTAACCATCATATCCCCAAATCAAGTAGGGGTATCTGAAACACTTACTTGCATACAATCTGCATGCATAGTTTCTTCTCCTGGTAACCACATTTTTAGTTTCCCATAGTCCACTCCTGCTCTCTCTGTCTGACCCTTTCTTGTGACTGGTGATTCATATATGTTGTGTCTTCTACACTTTTTCAAGGATTTTGACAGGAAGGATCTTGTCCATTTTTTAAATTTGCCTGTTTCTTCAGGAGTTTCCTTATCTGAATCTTCTTTGAAGCTTCCTTTTTGTTTTCAAAGTTAAGAAGATGCTTGGCTAACTTCTTCATCTTCCTACACACATCAGCCAATGGGATGTGCAGAACTCCGTTGATGAGAGCCAAGTTGCTCGTCTGCAGATCTTACTTTTGAGAGTGAAATGGTGCTGTTCTTGATGCTGGCAGCTCTCCAAATATCATAACACAGGGAGGCTTATCAGAGACACTGACGTCATCTCTAATTATCCTGCTTTATTCTGCACAGCTTGTCTGGTCATTTAGAGAAACACACTCTTTCTATTTGCAATAGCAAGGGAGCCAGATGCCCACCTGTTTTGTTCTGAGCACTGACTGGGAGTCACCAGAGAGCATTTTTCTCTTGAACCTGCAAGTAAATAAGTCTTTCTACTTTACTTCCCACTCCAACCCTCCACTGGCATTTCCCTAACTGCATGGCTGCATGACTCCTCTAGGCAGAAGCCTGGCCTTTTCCATGTGAAGCCAGTCTAGTGTGGATTTTGCATTGTCCACCTTGGCCCAGTTAATTGTCTTCTATATTGCTTCCTGCCTCCCGGAAACTTGCAAGTATTTCCGTATTCTTGTCAGCCTCTTCTACTAAGGCCATTGCTCCTTAGCATCATATTGATGTTATTCTAGAAGGAAGAAAGAATATAGTGTTCCACGCTTTACCTTGAACACGGGTCAATTTATTTTCATTGCAAACCCATAGTGTGTGGATTAAGTTAGGCTAAACTGTAGCAAGGTGACCCGAAGACACATCAGCTATAATAGTGGAGTTCACATTGGTGCAGTGATTAAAGATTTCTGGAAGTGGGTCCCCTCAGTGAATCTAGGACTCAGGGCCTCCTGGGATCTGCTCACAGGCAGTGGAAGAGGAGAGAGAATGGAGGAGACATGCTTGCCTCTTAAGAGATTTTACTCACTAGTACACATATCTGTTTAGCTACTGTTGGGGACTAAGAGTAAGTCCTATTCCCATGGGAAATCCTGGAAGCCAGTCCAAACCCAGGTAGCTACTTCCCAGCTATACCTCCATGTGATGGAATGAAGGGTAAGTCAGTTTTGACATCTGGTCTAACTCACATGACATGTCTGGTCCCAGAGTATGGGTATTAGACAATGGTAAGAACTGGGCAGAATTGTGCTTTGCTCAGTGATAATCATCAGTCTTCATGACGACAGGGTGGCTGACAGCTTCCTACCTGCGTATTCCCAGTGGCTGTGCTGTGCATTTTGCTGAGTTGCTTTGAAGGGAAATTCAAAGAAAATGATCCTCATTTACTAAAAATCTATGTGTCAGGCATTGTGCTGAGTGATTTCCATATAACCCAGACAACACATGTTCTCTCTTAGTCACAACAAAAGCTGTCTCTGTTTATGAAATCTGGATTCTCTGTGGGAGAGAAATTCAGGAACTTTTTTAGATRAAGAATTTGATATAAAATAGTTGTTCACCTACTAAGTGATAGACATATTGTCAGGACTGAGGGGGTACAGGCATGGGAAAGACTTCATGCCTGGGAGCTTAGCTTTCCTAAACTGCAAATGAGCCATCACAGCACAGTGCGATCAATGTGCTGGAGGCAGAGGGAGGGAGGATTTTTCTGCTGAGAGGGGCAAGGATGGGAAGGCAGGTTGAGCATCTGAATGGGGCCTTAACAAGTAGTTAAGAATTTGCCAGAGAAGAGGGGGCAGAGGGACTCAAGATAGTTAACCTTCACTGTCAACCTGACTGGATTTGGAACCACCTAGGAGACACACTTCTAGACATTTCTGTGAGGTTTCCAGAAAAGTTTAACAGAAGTGAGGAAAACTGGCCTGAATGTTGCCTGCACAAATTTAGGGCCTGGATCCCAGGCTTAACACAAAAAGAAACAAGAAGAGGCTTCTGAATACTGCCATTCATCTCCCTCTGCTTCCATGCTGAATACAGCACGACCAGCCAGCTCCTGTTTCTACTGTCATGTATTCCCCACCATGACAGCCTATATCCCCTCAAACATAATAATAAATTCTTCTTTTCTTAAGTTGCTTTTTATCATGCCTTTTGTCATAGCAATAAGAAATATAACTAATCAAGGATTAGCATATGATGATCAAGAACCATGGAGATTGCCCGTGGAGAGACTAACAAAGAGTCGACTGCTGGATACAGAGGTACTTAGAAAGGTGAGAGAGTCTTTAATAGCAAACTGATAGTGAGGAGGAAGATGGAGGAATTGATAACTTATAACCTATTTCTCTCTAGAACTCCCAGTCTCAAGCTGTCTCTCTACTCATACTTCTAAAGAGAAGGGAGTGGATGCCTTAGGTAAGAAGAAGGCTCCTTAGTTTCACTGGCACAACTGATATTTTGAGCTATATAGTTCTTTGATGATGAGGCTGTCCTGTGCATTTTACAATGGTCAGCATTACCTCTAGCTTCTCCTCAGGCAACAGTAAGATCTCTAAGTTCTGACACTGGGAATTGTCTCTAGTCCTTATCTCATATTCCTTGGGGGATGAGAGGCAGAATGGCCCTGGATGAAAACAGCATCTAGCAGATGTATCCTTGCTTACTTCTTCTCACACAGAATTAAGTGTAGAGTTTTATATGTCATGGTTCTTTGACCAATATGATAATGCATCTTTTGAACCCAGAGTATCTTTTTAATTAGCCAACAGTCTTGTCCTGGCTTGGAGTGATGTTACAAAAAGCAGACACTAATTGCCCTAACTTTTTTTTTATTCTTAAACTGTTTCTTCAGTAAGCATCATGTGTTTTAACAGGCATTTGGTATACACTAAATTTCTTAAGATAAAACCCAAGTCACCTTTAAGGAATAAAACTCATGGACATTCACACAGATTAGACATGATTTCTGAATGCCTCTTCTTCTTCTTCCAACCTTTGTGACTTAACCTACTAAAAGTAGTTTATTTACTTCAGACACCCCTGTGGTCCATCTGGAGAAAACATCAGTCAGGCCTCTCCATTTTTCTCAGCTAAATGTGTGCTCCTCACACATCTGGTGTCTAAAGCATACAGATCCCTCTTTAATCAATTGCTTGGAATAGCCTGAGTGTGAGCACCTGTCAGAGAACCCATCCAAGAATTGATTGCAGCCCAAGATTTGCCGAAAGTGTGATCAAGACATCTGATTCTCAGACAAGCCGTCTAAGTGGASTATTGACTTCCCCTTTCTCTAGTCTCTTCAGAAAGTCAGCTCATCAGGAAGCAACGGGTTTGGCCCAGACTCTATTATTATTCAGACATTTCATAGAAACGCTTTGGGCAGCAATTTTGCTCTTTCTCTCTGAAGAGTGAAATACATGACACATCCATCTGTGGGAAAAGGAGCTGTCTTTGTAAATGCAGAGCCAAAGATGCCGTGGATTACAATCTGGTGTCAAGTTCTAAGAAAGAGTTGGAATCTGGTTCCAGCAGAGTCAGGAGAAGCCAGAATGAATCTTCAAACTAAGTATGGACCAGTGCCCACCCCAGCACCGTGAGTGCCAGAGGAGGGAAGGTTTCATGTCTCCCTAGGCTTACAGGATGTCATGACTAATGGGGTGCCAAAGAAAGAAGTGTACTCTAGAATAAGAAGGGGTGCTATCGTCCATAATCTAGAGAAATATATTCATGCTGTGGTTTTCTTGACCCTTTCCACATGTTTTTTTGGATATGTTGAACATAGGGAGAAAGGAAAGACATCCCACTATCAATGAGGTGGGCAACCCAAGGCATTTAATTTGAACAGAGGAATAGAAAACAAATAGACAATGACCAGATCGTGTGGAAAATGATAACTCTGACTCAATCAGCAATGCCCAGCTCCGGGGAACCAGTTCATCATCTATAATGGCCATCTTAGGAAGCCAGTCAGTTATGTCAGACTTGTAGGAAGCAGGATGCTACTTCTGACAGCAATCCAAGAAGCTAAACTTGCATTAGCTAAGCTATCACCCAGTGAGAACAGTCTTAAATGGCTTAGGCTTGATGAGTAATGGACACCTTTCATAATGCTGTTGCTTCCAACTTAGGGCAACCAGAGAAAGCCCAAGGTACATACCAACCAATCACAAGAATGAGTGTTCCACTTAGCTGTTCTCCTGCAGCTTCATTTGGACCAATACACTCAGGCAGGACACACCTGAGGCCTCCTGTCTTCTGCTATGAGGCTTTTGTACCCTTATGCCTGCCTCTGCTGAAAACCAGCAAAAGTGGTAACTTCCCTATTGTGGCAACCTTAGAATCTGTTGATTTTCATTTGACAGGTCTTCATTTTCATGAGGATGTTGTAAGTAATGTAATGTAACCTTGAACTCCAAGCTACTAAAACATGGAAAGGTGTTTGTGTGTGTGTGTGTTTGTGTGTGTGTGTGTGTGTGTGTGTGATATTCCTACCTTGCATTGCTGTGCACTGAGTTTGTTCACCTACATGGATTCTATTCTCTTTCCGCCTCCCTGGAGTAATACCTTCCAGGTTCCTGCTTTTGAAGATCCTTCCCTGCCTCACACATATAAAATCCCAGGGAATTCCCTCATTGCTCCTGTTGGGATGCCCATAGTAGCTCAGCATGCAATATCCATAGAAAATATATGAGCATTATTTGAGCTATTTCAATATTCTTTGCATATGCCATCTCACCAAATCTTCCTCTGCTGTGAGGTAGGACTTCCTCTGTCTGAGGCACAGATGGTGAAAACAAGAGCTTTGTGCAAAGACAAAGTTCAAAAAGTGTCTGTCCTTCCTGGTTAGGTTTTTATGCCCCACAAATAGATTGGTTTTTATACCTTTTAGTTCTTTGTGCAGAGCAGTTACTGGATTAATAGAAGACAATTCATAAAGGCTTGGTGAGTGAATAAACTAACAAATGAATTTCCATGAGGTAGGAGAAATGAATTAGTTTATAAGCTTATCCTGGTCTAGGGACTAATTCTGCAGGGTAGACCAGATGCCTCTTACAGATATAAGGGCTAGAAGTCAAACATTTTCTTCCACACAAAGTCAATTTCTCTGGACAGTAAATCAATCATCAAAGAGCCCCAGGTGGAAGTTTTGGCTGTTTATATCGCTGGCTGTGTAGGGCTGAAGTTTTGATGCCTGTGAGTCATGTACAAAGACTTATTGGTCAGCAGCAGTGGTCTCCTGCCTCAAGAGAGAAGATGCATGTCCGTGGGTAATCTATAACCCATGCCTAAGCAACAGGAGAAGAAAACACTTTGTAAGTGGTGTGTATTAGAGAGTGCCATCTCATTCAGGTTAGCAGAGTTCTCCATCTATGGTGCTTTGGGCTTACTCAATTATTTTTAAACACTTTTCTTTTTAAATGGAAAGTTGTCATAGCAACAGCAAGAACAAATATTTTGAAGGGGGAAAATCTTTCCCCTTTCAAGTGATCATTTTTACCTTTGCTCATCATCTGCCCATGCTTTTCCATCCATAAACATTTCATATGCAACTGTAGCGAAACATTTGCTTTGTAGCGTCTTTCCATTTCACATTGGAAGCATTTTTTTAATGTAAAAGCTTTCTATTTAAAATGCCCAAAACACCCATACAACATTCCGTGTCATGTGGACCAGTTCCCACATTATTGTGCAGTCATCGCAATTCATGTGTTTTTATTATATTTAAGTCACATTGCTGAAAGCCACTTCTCCCATAAGGAGAACCTGGATTATTCTGGTTACTTCCTCAGAGACAGTCACAGGTATACAATCCGGCATTTATCCATAGCTCCTGCTGCATTAAAGTGACACTGCTTGGCAGAAGCTTATTTGCTATTTCTTAGAGTCAGATGGTGGCTTAGGGAGCCACCTTGTTTGTAGCCTCCACCTTGTTTGGAGCCTGTACCAACTGCTCATAGGGTTGGGGACTAGACAGTTCATGATGCAGGAAGGACCTTCTTGAACAGAATAGGAAGACATTCATTGAGGCGGCCTGACAGGCTGCTCGTGTGGAGAAAATGCCCTGCAAGATTGCCTTGATTGGAGCTTTTTGAAACAAAATAACCTTGCTCTGTTTAGGGGAATTCTCACAATGGTACCAGGGACTGCCTCTCCTTTCTGAGTTCTGCATCACATACACGTTGAAGTGACTATAACGCCAGAGTCAGGCTTCTAGCAGACATGCTGGAATTTCTCCTTGCAACCTAGAGCCATCTTGCAAAGGTCTTTCCCTGGGAACTTCTTACATAATTACTAAAACGTGATAACACTCTTAGGGAATTCCATTCATTGTCTATTTTTAAATGTGTGTGTGTGTGTGTGTGTGTGTGTGTGTGTGTGTGTGTGGTGATTATCCAGCCACATTGAGCTCCCAGTTTTTTCCTTATAAATACTAAATAGGCTAGAACCGCAGAGTCAGTGAGACATGAGCTATACATATGCTTAAACATAACATTTCTGCACTGTCTGCAATGACCCCTCTGGTTGCCTCTGTTCTGTGTGTAGGTTTTCATATAGACAAAACAAAAAACAAACAAACAAACAAACAAACAAAAACCAAAAGCACCAAAACCAACTAACCAAACAAACAAACAAAAATCAGTTGCAATAAAAATAGGAATTTTTTGGCACTAATATGTGATTTGAAGCTTTCAGTAGACAAATACTTGTATTTTGTCTGTTAACTTGATATCCATCCCATCAAAAACCTTTACTGCAAGTGTTGCTGAAGGATCGATCCTTAATCTGCCTGCTTGACACTATAGCTATTTGCAGGTGAGTATCAGATGTTAAAAAGCTGTTATCCCTTTGTCATGATCTCCCACTTTACTATATATGCCCAGATACTAAATCTCAGGTCATGAACACAGTTGTAGACAATGTATAAATAAGTGAGTATGATTGTGTCCCAATAAGATGTCACTTGCAAAAAAGGGGGTGTGGCTAGACTTGACTCATTATTTTCTAGCCTCAGTGTGGAAGCCACAACCATCATGTGAGATCACAGCTCTGATATGGTACTTCTATGGAAGYGCATGACTAGAAAAGAAGTCAGAATTTCTTTTTCTACAGACACCYAGTAAAACCTTTTGGAGTTAGTAACTGGATGAATATAACATTTGGAGCAAGAAGGTCTAAAGATTTACWGTTCAGATGTCTTCAGACAGACATCTACTGAGCATCTTTTAAGTCTCAGATCCTGGAGGGAAGTAAAAACAATGAAATTTGTATCAGCCCTCACTAAGCACAGTGTATAGTTAGGGAAGCAGAGAGTCAGACCCAGTATCAGCAAAGTCCAAAAGGGGCTGGCACAAGAGGGCTTCGTGGTCTATAGAAGTATTCTCTGCCGAATCCAGGTGTAGTACTCATTGTTGGCAATTCCTCTAGGCTCTGCCCAACAGGTATCTAGCAACAGCTTGTGTGTGACACTGTCCTGCATGCCTCAGACCCACCATAACTTCCAGGCAAAATGTGTGTCCAACCATTTGTCTCTTTGCTAATATATAGCCACTGCATGCCTGTGTGAACAGATGCTGTTCCTTTGTCCTGCCATTAGCCACAGGCTCAATTCATCGCTTGGTTTTCTCATAATAAAGATCCAGATGTTATTTAAATATATATAAGCCTAAAGTTATTTCATAGTGCTCTACTGCTAATTTTATRGCGTTTTACCTTATTGCTGGATCTAAAAGTGTTTTACTGCTCATCCTTTTCAGACTCAGGCATGTTTTTAAAGTTCACGGTTGAAATAGTAATTGAAAGTCTATGCTCAGGCTTCTAATCTGTCATGCCAGGTATATTGATCCAAGAATTCCCATGGAGCCCACATTCAAAGAATTTGATTATATCCTGTAAGACCTTTTCAAATCTTCCCTAAAGCATTTTTTCATTCAATCTCTTCTATTCCCCCAAAGCAATTAAATCTCATTTATCTCTATCCTTTATCAGCTTCTTGAAGGTCTGCCTTCCTCCAGCAAACCTTGTCTCTTTTCACAGCAGGGCATCCCAGCACCTGTGAGCTGAGCCTGCCCCTGTGTTCCTTTAAGTTTCCCCTTACACTGGAGCCTCCATGTGTCTCACTCCACTCCTCTTCATGAGAAACCAATTTTCCCTCTTCCTAGACTTATATYACTGTGTGTATGTGATCAATGCAGGAATTCTTAAATTAATGGTGGATTTTTCACCTTCCACGTTGAGTGTATTTTGCTCTACCCGCCTTTGCTCCAGGAAGTGATGGAGCTACCAGCCCCTCCCAGCTTCCCTTGAATCTCCTGCATGGGTACACCCTTATCAATTTCTTATCTCTGTCTCTCCTAACTAAACTGCCCTAAACTTCAGTTGCTAAGCTCCCCTGACTACCACCTATAGGAGCGGCCACAGCCACTGCTCCTCCTGAGAGCTCACATGGTTCCTTCCCCTTCCCAAGCATGGTGAACTCTGTTCTCCTTACTTGCATCCCCTGCCTGTCTCCAAGGACCTGGAAGTCCTGCCTCTACCTTCTCTCCAGCAATTGGCCCATGGCTTTCTTTTCTATCAGATCAAGAACCAATTGAGGNACTGTGTGTATGTGATCAATGCAGGAATTCTTAAATTAATGGTGGATTTTTCACCTTCCACGTTGAGTGTATTTTGCTCTACCCGCCTTTGCTCCAGGAAGTGATGGAGCTACCAGCCCCTCCCAGCTTCCCTTGAATCTCCTGCATGGGTACACCCTTATCAATTTCTTATCTCTGTCTCTCCTAACTAAACTGCCCTAAACTTCAGTTGCTAAGCTCCCCTGACTACCACCTATAGGAGCGGCCACAGCCACTGCTCCTCCTGAGAGCTCACATGGTTCCTTCCCCTTCCCAAGCATGGTGAACTCTGTTCTCCTTACTTGCATCCCCTGCCTGTCTCCAAGGACCTGGAAGTCCTGCCTCTACCTTCTCTCCAGCAATTGGCCCATGGCTTTCTTTTCTATCAGATCAAGAACCAATTGAGGAACAGGACCTTAGCATCAGAACTGCCCCCTACAATGAGACACCATATAAAATTCAAAGGTTCCCAATCTCTTTATGAACCATTCGTATAGATTTTAAACCTTTTGCTTTGATCCTAATGAATCTTCAACTCAAAATCATGATTTTTTTTAAGGCTCAGACCTAACAGACTTTAGTCTCAAAAGTCACTATAACAGTTCTAGTCTCATAAAAGCTACTACAATTAAAGATGCAAGCTGATAGCCAGTAATGTTATGTATGAATGGTGATATCCGCTAATATGTTCAGAAATGTTTAAAGCCATGCTTAGAACAGATGTAGTTAATTACAATATGAAGCTTTACCTTCCTGCTTTATGTTTGCTAGTTACAGCTAGAGCAATAACTAGATACAGACACATATTGWCTAACTCAGATATCCTTAATAGATACTAGCTTTCAATCCTATCAGAGADCTGCTGAATATGGCATTAAATGTTTAAACTTAATAGGATAGACAGAGATTACCAAATCCTAACAGTGACCCYCCTTCCCCAATCAAGGTCTCCAAAAAGATATGTGTATAGCAAAAAAGGACTCTACTTGGATTGTGGTATACTAACCACTGGCAAAACTTCCCCAATGCCTTGCGTGCTGCCAGGGCTCAGCCTGAACTGTGGACAAAGAGAGGATACCTGAAAAGTTGAATGTCTTATATTGTTGAAACAAGGTGAGGTTATCACCCTCATGTTCTTCCTTCACAGAAAAAAAGCTCCTCATCTTCTGGGACTGATGGTCTGACTGCCTTTGTCTGCATTGTGATGGAGACCACAGGAACCTGGGAGAACTGTTTAAGTTGTGGACTGTAGACTAACCTCTGTCGTTTTAATTAATATATGACATCTAGATTATAATTTATCCTTYTCAGGTCTCTGTTTACATTGACAGCTAAGCTAACTATAGTTTGACAGCTAGAAAGCAGGCAACTAGCTCCTTACCCCAAAGTAATCCACTACCATGTTAGCTCATTAGTCAACCCATTAGTTAGTTAAGACTACCAGATGTCTTATTAAGAATACAAACAAGTTTCCCTTGCTCACAGACTTCATGATAAAAGATGCACAAGTTTCAKATGTGACATTTTGCTACTCCCTTATCCAAAACAACTCAATATTCTATGACTGCTCCGCAGYGATGAACCATGTGGGTCTCATGGYAAATGGACAGACAGAAAAAGATGTAAAACTTATGTAAAGTCTGAGGACATGAAAGCTTAAATTATGAGTATATAAGAAAATATTTAAAGGTCAAGGAAGGCATTTTGAGGTTGGTAATTGCAAGATATAAAGGTTAGAGGACATAAAACACTGGGTGATAATAGAAAAATGATTTAACATGCAAAATGCTTCAGATTTCTTCCCTACCTACTGCTGTTATATTAGGACTTTGAAAGTTCAGAATTCTAACATTAATCAATGTATTTATGTAAATTATCAATCTAACTCTGATAAAATATTCCACTATATGATATACTTTCATAATCACAAGTTCAAGATTTTAAGTTTCCTTTGGTTGTCTTTTAAATAT
>BDUI01010553.1:10599-23117 GCA_002335545.1 Apodemus speciosus
TTCTTCTTCTTCTTCTTCTTCTTCTTCTTCTTCTTCTTCTTCTTCTTCTTCTTCTTCTTCTTCTTCTTCTTCTTCCTCTTCCTCTTCCTCTTCCTCTTCCTCTTCCTCTTCTCCCTCTCCCTCTCCCTCTTTCTCTCCTCCTCCTCTTCTCTTTCCTCCCTTTTATACACACACCCCTGTGTGTGCTTGCATGTGGCATGTGTGTGTATGTGTGTGAATGTTTGTACATACATGTGTGTGCATGTGTGTTTGAGTAAAATCAATCTTGGATACACACATGAGAGAAAATATTTGGTATTTTTCTTTCTGGGTCTAGATGCTTGATATAATGATCTCCAATTCCATCACTTTTCCTACAGATGATATACTTTCATTCCTCTTTGGCACTGACTTTATAGTATATGCGCCGTATTTTCTTTCATCTGTTGATGGACACACAGGCCGATTGCATACCTTGGCTGTGAACACTGCTCTAGTGGGCGTGGGCCTGCAGGTGACTGTGTTACACTAGCTTGGATTCCTTTACAGACGTTCCCACGCATGTGCAGCCAGAACGCACTGTCGTTCTAGTTTTGATTTTGTGAGGCACCTCCACTCCAAATTCCCCAGTGGATAGTGGAATTTATGTTCCTTTTCTCAGGTTCCTTCCACTTCCATCCTTGTCAGCATTTATTGTTGTTATTTCCTTATTGATGGCCATTCAGACTAGAGTGTGGGGGAATCTCGGTGTACTTTTGATTGGCATTTTCTTTCTTTCTTTCTTTCTTTCTTTCTTTCTTTCTTTCTTTCTTTTTTCTGAGACAGGGTTTCTCTGTATAGCCCTGGCTGTCCTGGGACTCACTCTGTAGACCAGGCTGGCCTCGAACTCAGAAATCCGCCTGCCTCTGACTCCCAAAGTGCTGGGATTACAGGCGTGCGCCACCACCGCCTGGCTATTCTGATGCTAAACACGTAGGATAGTTTCATATACTTAGCTACTGGGACTTCATCTTTCAACAACTGTTCATTTCACCTGTGCATGTATTGATTAGACTGCYTTATTATTTAATTTTAAAAACTCTTTGTATATTCCTGGTGTTAGCACTTGTTTAAATGTACAGCTAGTAAAGACTCCTCCCGTGCTATGGGCTTTTTCTCCAGTCATTTAATCGTTAATTGTTGGTTCTCGCCACACACTTTTATTGTGTTGAGGTCAATCAATGCCATTATATGCAGTAGTGTTTGTTTCATGAAATTGGGTACAACAGTGTCTGGTGCATATATGTTTAGAATTGTTATAGCCTCCTAGAGAACTATTTCCTTAATAAATATAAAGTAAACTTTATTATCTCTTCTGATTAATTCTGGTTTAAAGTTGACTTTTTCAGATATTAGTATCTGAGCTCCATTGGAGGAAAAACATTTAAAGGAATTGCTTACAAGAGGCTGAGAAATCCTATTTTAAAATTCTAACAGGATCATACACACACACAGGAAATTATAATAAAGATAAAAAAGAATTCATAGATTCACTTAAATACTTAAATATGAATATGCTCCTAGCCCTACCCTTCCCCCACTGTCTTCTGAAAGTAAATTTAAAGACATAATGATGTAAAGCCTCGTTATTCCCAAATACCTTAATGTTTTTAAGATGTTTTTAATGTTTTAATGTTTTTAAGATGGGGAATAGTCTMTCGTCAAAACTAGCATATTGTTATTGATCTACTACTACCATTTAATGAACAACCTTTATTATAATTTCATCAATTACTTTACTAATAGCTCAGAAGCTCATATTACACATTGTTTTTTAGGTTTTCACCTTGTTAAAAACAAAAAACTAGCCGGTATGGTGGCCCATGTCTTTTTTGTCCCAGCACTCAGGAGGTCGAGGCAGGCAGAACTCTGTGAGTTCATAGCTAACTTGCTCTTCATAACTAGCTCCATGGAAGCCAGGATTACATAGACCCTGTCTCAGAAACAAAACAAGCAAACAAAAAAAATCCATTGAGTAACAAGATAAATACTAATAACAAATTAGAGCCCATAGGGGGAAAAACTAAGCATTCATGAGTCCAGACTGATAAACAAAATCTCTTCCTCAAAAGACCACAGATGACTTAGTCACTGTCCTATTGCTGTGAAGAAACACCATGAGCCAGGCAACTCTTATAAAAGCCAGGAGCTGACTTACAGTGTCAGAGTTAGTCCATCATCATCATCATCGCAGAGTGCATGGTGGCATGTATGGCACTGGGGCAGCAGCTGAGAGCTACATCCTGATATGCAGGTGAGGTGGGAGGGAAAGAGAGAAAGGGAAAGGGAGAGGGAGGGAGGGAGGGAGAGAGGGAGGAAGAGAAAAGAGAAGAGAAGAGAAGAGAAGAGAAGAGAAGAGAAGAGAAGAGAAGAGAAGAGAAGAGCTGGCATGGACATTGAGGTTTCTTTTACTTTTTCTTTTCTTTTCTTTTCTTTTTTAGATTTTTTTTTTTTTGAGACAGGGTTTCTCTGTATAGCCCTGGCTGTCCTGGAACTCACTCTGTAGACCAGGCTGGCCTCGAACTCAGAAATTCACCTGCCTCCGCCTCCCAGAGTGCTGGGATTACAGGCGTGCGCCACCACCGCCTGGCTGGCATTGAGGTTTCAGAGCCCACCTTCAGTGGTAGACTTCCTCCAACAAGGCCACACCTCCCAATCCTTGTAATCCTTCTCAAACAGTTCCACTCCCTGGTGACTAAGCATTCAAATATGTGAGCCTCTGGCAGTCATTATTATTCAAACAACCACAATCTGCTAATGTAAAAGGAATGATTGATGGAAAACAAACTCACCATTAGATAATCATCTTGGTAATAATTAGACAAAATTCATCAATAAACACTTGCATCTCATTGATGAAAGACAAATGAGATATTTATAGAGTGGGAGACTCTATATCCCAAAATGAGTATTAATTCTAAAAAGGAAAATTATAATTTTACATGGAAGAGACATAGTAGGCGTCATCTTTGTTTGTTTGTTTGTTTGTTTGTTGTTTTTTGAGACAGGGTTTCTCTGTGTAATGGCTCTGCCTGTCCTGGAACTCACTTTGTAGACCAGGCTGGCCTTGAACTCAGAGATCTGCCTGCTTCTGCCTCCCAATTGCTGAGATTAAAGGCGTGTGCCACCATCACCTAGCAAGCATCATCCTAATAAGAGATCAGAATTAACTTCAGTAGTGAGGCATCAACAGACAACTTCTGCATGATGCACTATGATGAGCACATCATCCATGAGGCTGTCTCTATTTGTTTAAAAGCAAAACAAATAGAAGCTTTGCCCAGTGCAGGCATCACCTGAATGTAGTCACGAGGAAACATCAAACCAGCCCAGAGTGAGGGACAACCTATGAAACAAATGGTGTATACATTTTAAACCCTGCCTTTAAGCACAGAAACTTAGTTTGTCTGTTTTCGCCACACAGGACTGGGTCTGTGGGCATTCAAGCAGTTGAGGCACCATTATTCAGAGGCCAGATTTTGTTTTTTGTTTTGTTTTGTTTTGATCTGCAATGCAATGAACCCTCTTCCCAGGAGATGCTGTCACCCGTTGTGGTGCCCACTATGCCTACCCAGTACTCCCATGGCTTTAGGATCAGTGACACTAGAAGCCAGGAGATTTTCTCTCCATTGCAAGGTGTTAAGCCTGAGTCTTACTCTAGAATTTGGAAGCAAAAATCAAGAACAAATAGAAGCTTTGCCCAGTGCAGGCATCTTTTAGCTCTGGCATGGAAGAACTAGGCAGTTAAGCTGAGTCTAGGGAGAACGTGAGATTTCAGAATGACGATGCCAACTGAATTACGAAGTGGAATGCAGCAATTCTAGCCGACCTTGCAGCCACACCCTTCCCTAAAGCATCCCCTGGAACCCCTAGTGGTACCACCATCCTCCCCAGACCATCTGACCCCAGGGCTTTCCTGACTCATCTGGGGAGATGGACCTTGAGGACATGCCCCTTGGGTTGTGTTCTAGTGACCTATGGAATGACAAGTTCAAGTGCCTATTACTACACCAAAGTGATGTCTGAGCTGTTCCTACATACCCCATCAGACTCTGGAGTCTCCTTCCAGACCATCAGCAGCATGTCTGACTTCTGGGATGTGAGTACGGATGGCCTTGCTTTCACCCTGCCCCCACCTCCACCCCACCCCATCCCCACCCCTAGGCCCTTCTTCTTAATGGTCTGAGACGCAAGGCAGAGAGGTCAGTCTGGAACCAGGGCAAATTAAAGGATAAATCTGGATTAACAGATTGGGTTAGGATGAAGGTGGAGGCTGGAGAGAGATGAGGGTATCCATCTGGGGGTTGAGCAGTAGGAACCAGACTACCTTTTGAGTCAGAAGGGAAGCTGAAATCTCAAAATACAGTATCTTAAACTGTGTTTTGGTCAAGGTGGGAAAGTCAATTGTGCGGGTCCAAACAATAAAGGCTAGAGTCAAGTTGAGGGCCCAGGGAGTGAGGGCAAATGTCATGTACTAGGGTTAGTGGGAGACTGGACCAGGCCCAACGCAGCTGCTGGTCCAGTTTGCTCAGGGCCCACTCCTGGACAGTTTGTATTGGACAAAGTGGTACAACAATCAGAGCCTGGGGCGTGGCTCCCACTCCTTCATCTACTATGAGAACCTGCTCCTGGGGGCCCCGAGGTTGCGGCAACTGCGGGTGCGCAACGACTCCTGTGTGGTTCATGAAGACTTCCGGGAGGACATTTTGAACTGTTATGATGTCTACTCTCCGGACAAAGAAGATCAGCTCCCCTTTGGCCCTCTCAACGGCACAGCGTGAGTGAGCCCCTGCCAAAAGCGCAGGGCCACCCCTTTGTTCTTGCCCATCACTCCGGGGTGTGGGAAATGCTTCTACTGAACTTAAAAAACCCTTAAGGGTGGCACCTCAGGAGACTTGGGGACCTCTCTCTAAGTCTCAACAAYGACTCCTTGACAGCACACACTTTGGTGTATGTCATTCAGGTGTAGAGGAGGCAGATTAGCAGAAAAGACACAGCCTCTGGCCTTGTTCCCACACACGAGGTCCCATCCTTTCTTGAAGATAGAGTCGCTTTGGGGGCTGTGGACCATGAGAAAAGTCCATGGTTGGAGAGCTTGACTCCTGGGACTTGATGCAAGAAGCAGCAAGGGCTTGAAGGTGGATGAAGAATGAAGAGAGGAGAGGAAGAGGGTAGAGAGGATAGGAAAGAAGATGTAGGCGGGAAAGAAATCGGGGAAAGGAATGACCGGGGCGCTAGAACAAAGAATCCTGGGGTGGAACCTCAGAAACTAGAAAGATCGTGCCTGGATTTATGGCCCAAACGTTTCCTTCATGTAACTACACAGCCTGGCACCAAGAGTGCATTCGCCTAGTGAAAAAGAAACTTAGGTTCGAGTTTCATGACTATGGCCAAATAGCTGACGGTCTTGGAACTCCCCAATCTTCATTTCCTCTGCTGTAAAATATGGACAGCAGTTTCCCTCTCTTCCCAAACAAGTTTAATAGGAAAAAAAAGACTCATGTATTATATGTGATATTCTGTGCACTATATGTGATATCGCCTATAGGGCGTATAACGTATGTTTCTCACAAGATTATGTATGTACCACATATAGTATATGCACACATATACATGTATAGTACAGTGAATATCTGTAGATACTCAATGTATGTGGAACTGTAAAGCTGGGCAATCCATAATTGCCTTACTGGGTGAGCGTTTAGCCTGGTCCTGACCTCTTTGCTCAAATGGCCTTTTTTTCTTCCTGCAGGTGGACATACCATTCCCAGGATGAGCTGGGGGGCTCCTCCCACTGGGGCCGGCTCACAAGCTACGGCGGAGGTGGCTACTACTTGGACCTTCCAAGATCCCGGCAAGCCAGTGCACAGGCGCTCCAAGGACTCCAGGAGGGACTGTGGTTAGACAGGGGCACTCGGGTGGTATTTATCGACTTCTCCGTCTACAACGCCAACATCAATCTTTTCTGTATCCTGAGGTAAGCACCCTTTCCACTCGGTACTCTATATCCACGATTCCTGGCTCATCTGATGTGCTTGAGACCTTTCCCTACCAGGTACCCTATGCAGGGTGTGAGGGGCCAGGGAATTGGGAGGAGCCCAGTCCCCACTGGCCTTCTTGTCACCTTCCTCACAGACTGGTGGTAGAGTTCCCAGCCACAGGAGGGACCATCCCGTCCTGGCAGATCCGCACAGTTAAGCTGATCCGCTATGTGAATAACTGGGACTTCTTCATTGTGGGCTGTGAAGTCGTCTTCTGTGTCTTCATCTTTTACTATGTGGTGGAGGAAATCCTGGAAATCCACATGCATCGGTTTCGCTACCTCAGCAACGTTTGGAACATTCTGGACCTGGTGGTCATCTTGGTGAGGGACGTGGGACATACTGGAGGGTGGAGAGACTCTGCTTTGATGGGGAGGGATGTCTGAGTTCTTCCTTTTGGAGGCTCAAGCCCCCCTTTTGACTTACTACATGCCCTGTGCCAAGTCTCTCAGGCTCAGACCTTGGGAATCTTGCCTTACACAGCTTTCTTTCTCATCTGTGAATGGGCCCTCCTTCTTCCTTTTGGTATCAGAATAGAGCTGACTCTATTCTGAGTCTCTTCTGCCTTTTGTTTTATGACCTGACCCTCTGGAGAACCCTGCCACTCTCTTCTCTGTTTGAATACCCCGTTCCTTTCTACTAACAAACATGACACATTCACTTTGTCATTTTATTTTTACATGTATTTGTGTGATGCATGTATGGGTGCACTTGTGCATGTGTGCACATACAACAGCGTGCTTACATAGGAGGTCAGAGGACACCTATGGAAGTTGGTTCTCTCTTTCTACCATGTGGGTCTCAGAGAGAGATCTAACAAACCTGGGTGGCCAGCCTTGGCAGCAAGTATCTTTACCTGCTGAGCCATCTTGCTGGCCCACACATGTATTTCTTTTGACCGAGGCTTAGGAGTGGCTGGGATGGGGGACATCATGTTCCTAGGTACCACTTCCCCATAGTTCTTTACAACCTCCATATTGTCGATGACTCCAAAGCCTTCTCGGGCTGTTAGACATTAAAGCTGCTCCACGGTCATCTCTCCTGTTCCATCTGGACCTCAGCTAGTGAGAGTGTTGAGTGAATTATTTAAAAAGTAGAACTAGGGGCTGGAGAGATGGCTCAGCAGTTAAGAGCACCGACTGCTCTTCCGAAGGTACTGAGTTCAAATCCCAGCAACCACATGGTAGCTCACAATCATCCGTAACAAGATCTGATACCCTCTTCTGGTGTGTCTGAAGACAGCTACAGTGTACTTAGATATAATTAATAAATAAATCTTTTTTTTAAAAAAAAGTAGAACTAGCACATTCCTGTGCTTGTGCCTCTGCTCCAGCAGTGGCCTGGCTGTCCATGCACTGGAGGACAATGGTCGACCTGTTTTTATCTTGTGACGATTCTAATTCTGAACTCCACAATCTCTCCACCCACCCCACTGGCAAATCGCTGCCAAGCCATCCCGTGCTTCAAATCCCCCACAACTTTTGTGGAGCACCTCAGACAAACTCAACGCTTGGCTGCAGTACCTTTCTCTCTTGAACCCAGATGAGCCTCTGTGTGAAGGAAAATGCAACACAAACTTAGTTCAGAAACAATGGTAACTCAATCTCTGGGTGTGTCTTAGTCAGGGTTTCTGTTTCTGCACAAACATCATGACCAATAAGCAAGTTGGGGAGGAAAGGGTTTATTCAGCTTACAGTTCCAAATTGCTGTTTATCATCAAAGGAAGTCAGGACTGGAACTCAAGCAGGTCAGGAAGCAGGAGTTGATGCAGAGGCCATGGAAGGATGTTTCTTATTGGCTTGCTTCCCCTGGGTTGCTCAGCCTGCACTCTTATAGAACCCAAGAATACCAGCCCAAAGGTAGTACCACCCACAAGGCCCCCCCCCATCACTAGTTGAGAAAATGCCCTGCAGCTGGATCTCATGGAGGCACTTCCCCAACTGAAGCTCCTTTCTTTGTGATAACTCCAGCCTGTGTCAAGTTGACACACAAAACCAGCCAGTACAGGGTGCAACAACTAAAACCTAATCTTGTAAGCCTTATTAAAATCTCATCCCTCCAGTGGTGGATCTGCAAGGATCCGCCATGATACTAGGAAACTCTAGCAGCTACATCTTACCCCTCTGCTGTCCCAAAAAGAAGTAACTCTCTCCTTCTTCCTCCTTCCTCTCTTCCTTGGTCCAACCCAGAAGTCCCACCTACTCACCCAGTGATTGGCTCCTTTATTCATTAGGGGATTGGTTCACAAGAACAGCACCAGGCCCACCCAGCAGAGAACGTCTCCTGCCCTGGCTCCCCTCTGGGAACTCATCTTTGAACATCCCTTAAGGTCCCCCTTGACTTCTCTGACACTCCGCATGACTCCTCTGTGGCAGCTCTCCATCGTGGCTGTGGGTTTCCACATATTCAGAACCCTGGAAGTGAACCGACTGATGGGAAAGCTCCTGCAACAGCCGGACACGTATGCGGACTTTGAGTTCCTGGCCTTCTGGCAGACTCAGTACAATAACATGAATGCGGTCAACATTTTCTTTGCTTGGATCAAGGTACCCAGGACTTGCCTCCCAGCTCGGATCCCAGCCCAGGCTCTCTCCCCCGGGTGGATCTCCTTTTTTCATCTCATGTGTTACTCTGTGGCCTCCGTCCATTCCTGGAATATGCAATGTTTTCTCCTTTTCTCCTTCACTTGTTCCACCATGGCCCTTGTAGATATTCAAGTACATCAGCTTCAACAAGACCATGACCCAGCTCTCCTCCACTCTGGCTCGCTGTGCCAAGGACATCCTGGGCTTCGCCATCATGTTCTTCATCGTCTTCTTCGCCTACGCCCAGCTTGGCTACCTGCTTTTTGGGACCCAAGTGGAAAACTTTAGCACTTTCGTCAAGTGCATGTGTGTGCCCTGCCCCCACCCTCAGGTCCCTCACCCTCCAGCTCCCAGGGTGTGTGTGTGACCTTGGGGAGGAAGGGAAGGTGTATGGGCACATCAACGCTTAAAAGTATCTGAGTGTGTCCTAAAGCTCAGGTGTACTCGCAAGTATTTTCCCCACCTGCTGTGTCTGTTATGTTGGGTGGATTGTATAGGGTGCAATGAGGGGTCTGTTTATGGTTAGGAAAGTGGGGTGGGGTATGGATTGAGGCAAATGTTTAGGCTCTGGGTGAAGCCCAGGTCCGGTCTCTCAGTTTCACTCAGTTCCGGATAATCCTTGGGGATTTTGACTACAATGCAATCGACAATGCCAACCGAATCCTGGGCCCTGTGTACTTCGTCACCTATGTCTTCTTCGTCTTCTTTGTGCTCCTGGTGAGGGTCCCTCTGTGGGCTGGTGATGTAGAGGGCCTTCAAGGTGGGCTTCTGCCCCCACATGTCTCTCACTTAGGATTATGACTGTTTTCTCGCAGCATAGGGGAAAGTACATATGTGTGGTATTCCGGGTTTTCTGAGAGCTGGTTAATGTAGCAATGTTGCCAGATGAGCAGGTGGTGTGTATAGAGGAAACTTCAGATTCTCCCCAGAAAACCAACTCCTCATCTTCCAAGGATAGAAAGGAGAGGGGTGCCTTATGAGGAGAAGTAAAGACCTCTGGAGGCTTCTGTACCTGTTTTCTAAGAGACCCTTTCCTCTGGGGAGTTCCTGGTGGCATGTACTGCCAATGTTTGGTGGTAATTCCCTCTTC
Organism: Apodemus speciosus; assembly: GCA_002335545.1. NCBI lineage: Eukaryota > Metazoa > Chordata > Mammalia > Rodentia > Muridae > Apodemus > Apodemus speciosus. Next base: position 20,334 of record BDUI01010553.1, read on the forward strand.
TTGCCAAGTGGGAAATATCAGGGCTTTCTTTCTTTTTACTTTTTTTTTAAGATTTATTTTATTTTATTTTATGTGTTCTACTTGCACGTATGTACACGCACCATGTGTGAACCTAGTGCCTGCAGATGTCAGAAAAGGGAGTTAGATCCCCCAGATCTGAAGTTACAGATGCTTGTGAGCTATGGAGTGGGTGCTGGGAACTGAACTCTGGTCATCTGCAAGAGCAACAAGTGCTCTTAAGTGCCAAGTTGTTTTCCCAAGAGATTTTTATTAATATTACCAGAAAGTGTCCTTATTTGATTAACTGAAGGAGACCCAGTCATGGTATTGGGGTTGATGGTAAAGATTTTTATTAATATTAACAGAAGGTGTCCTTATTTGATTAACTGAAGGAGACCCAGGCATGGTATTGGGGTTGGTGGTAAAGAAGAGAGCACATTTGTGCCTTCACATTAAACAACTTATGACTTCAGTGATTGCTGGCCATTTTACAGGGGAGGTCGAAGCCGCATGCTGTGATAGCTTGATGTTTAGAAAGGTTACTGTAGTATCTGAGGATGAGAAACCTCAGGTCAATGAGCGAACATGGTCTGCCCTTAACAGAAATATGCCCAAAGGAGGACTATCAGGCTCTTGAGAGGCAGGTATGGGTGGACTTGAGTACTGAGGTTGAAAGCTTATGTGTGGGACTTGGGGTAAGAGGGCTCAGGGCTTTTAGTGGGTTTGAAGGTAGAAACCTAGGTCTCAAGTAGGGCATGGTGGTGCAACCTCCCAGCAGGGGAGACCAAAGCAGATAGATCTCTGTGAGTCCAAGGCCAGTCTGAGAAGAGTTGAGGATATATAGAAAGATCTTGTGTCAAAATACAAAAGCAACCATGTCCCTACTTTATCCTTTAGAACATGTTTCTGGCCATCATCAACGACACATACTCAGAGGTCAAGGAGGAGCTGGCTGCCCAGAAGGATCAGTTGCAGCTCTCTGACTTCCTGAAGCAGGTGACTACACAGTCTCAGCATAGCATCTCTTCATCCAAGTTCTAAGGCGCTGCCCCCCCCCGTGGACTGTTCTTGATTGGTGCTCTTGAATGCCTTTGACTTGTACCTGAGGGCTTGAGATCTTCAGTTGGAGGTGGGGGTTGTCAATGGTGCTGAGAACCCTGTGGCCACTTCTGCCTGCTTCCTCTCCCTTTCAGAGCTACAACAAGACCCTACAAAGGCTGCGCCTGAGGAAAGAGCGGGTTGCAGATGTGCAGAAGGTCCTGAAGGGTGGGGAACCAGAGATCCAGTTTGAAGATTTCACCAACACCTTGAGGGAGTGAGCAAATGGAGATCCAGTCTTCTTTGAAATTGGTCTAAAAGTTTGTGATCCTCAACTTTGCTGATAAGGCTTGGTGTATGGACCTGTGATCTTGACTTAGGGACTCCTGACCTTCAGAATTGTGAACCTATTTTACGGAACTCTGACCAGAATCTATACAAATTCTGGGCCTTGTTGAACAACTCTTACACCTAATATAACAGTATAATTATCCTATTATTATATATACTCCACCCAAATAGTGGGCAAATATATTGTGAGGACCTTCTGTGGACCAGGGATGAATAGGGAGTGACATTGTCTCCTAGGAGCSCATCTATGCAAATAAGCCAATACACAGACTAAGTTCAAGAACAGAAGTGAGTTGAAGAGAGGGAGGCATGGACCAGGGAGAGTTAACAGTCCTTTGTGAGATTAAAGGAAGGCTTCCAGGAAGAGGTGCTGACTGGAAAGGGGTTTGGAGGATGACTAGCTTACACATGGACAAGCAGAGGAGGGCCAGTGAAATAACTGAGTATGTTAAGCTATCAAGTGAACGGTGAAGTAGAGGAGGGAGTGAGGGTCAAGGGCCATGCTGGGAAAGGATCCAAGGAATAGGATGCTTAGTTGGGCTTTAAGGCAGGGAATCTTGGATGTGTACTTTCTATTACATTTTATTAGTTTTGAGCTGGGTCTCACTTTAGTACCGAGTTTCACCTCAAACTTGATTTGATTCTTCCTCTACCCTCAGCTTCTCAAATACCTAGACATCTTCCACCGCACTCAGGTATTATTCATTTAAAAATGTTGATTATTCTCTTTATGGAGGATGGATTTCAGGAGCAGTTAGTGAAAAGGGAACCTAGAGCCATGGTGGTGACAGCTGGTTATCCAGGGGCAAAGAAATGGAATAATCTCTGTATAGGATCCTAAGGTCCTAACCTAGCCAGTAAGAGCCAGAATGTGAAGGAGAAATGAAAGAACTTGTTGAGGGACCTCAAAGATCCTGGCTTTTCTGTGTGATCCTCTTCTCTTTCCAGAAGGCAACACTCAGAGATGAAGACAAGAGACTGGGGAAGGGGCTGGGAGGCCACGCTTGAGTGGTTACGATGGCCTCAACCCCTTGCTCTTCTTAGACTAGGGCATGAGGAACACGAGATCACGGCAGCCTTCACCAGGTTTGACCAGGATGGGGATCACATACTGGACGAGGAGGAGCAGGAACAGATGCGACAGGGGCTGGAAGAGGAGAGGGTGAGCGGGACCGGTTGGTGGGGAAGAAGTATATACACATCACTTGCTTGTCCTCCCTCACACCACACCCAAGCCAAATCCACACGTCCTCCCACAAAAGAACTCTCTAGAATAATGGTTCTCAAACTGCCACATATTAAATATTTGGGAGAGCCTTTAAGCGCACCCACCCCCCCACCCCCCCATTCTCAGTCCCCATGTCCTAGATCAATGAATAAGAAGGTTCTGGGTGG
>BDUI01010554.1:7263-19588 GCA_002335545.1 Apodemus speciosus
TATTGCTCTGTAGTATTGCTTGAGGTCTGGGATACTGATTCCCCCAGAAGTTCTTTTACTGTTGAGAATAGTTTTAGCTATCCTGGGTTTTTTGCTCTTCCAGATGAATTTGAGAATTGCTCTTTCTAACTCTTCCATAGCCATGGATTGGCAGGATTAATATAGGAAAATGGCCATCTTCCCAAAAGCAATATACAGATTCAATGCAATCCTCATCAAAATCCCAACTCAGTTCTTTATAGAATTAGAAAGAGTAATTCTCAAATTTCTTTAAACACAGGCCACAGGTTAAAAGGAAAATGTCATCTATTTAAATTCTATGTGAATCTCATAATGTCTTATGACTTTATTTTAACCATGGGTTATAACACGATTAATGTTACTCTGTATCTGGTTTACAGATTAAGAGGTGAAATTTTTTTTTCTTTCATTGTCATAGAAAAGTGTCTAAGTATATAATTGGGAGAAATGTCTATAGAGAAGCTTACTGCATTTCAGCTTTTCCAGTCTTCTATGTTGAAGTTTGTGTAAAACTTCAGGAAGTTTCAGGGATTCTAGGAGTTCTTTAAATATGCAACATCAGTATTAAAGCAGTACAAATATTGTTGAAGAAAACCTCCAATACACCAAAAAATATTTACTGTGTTATTATTTTTCTTTTAATTTTTGAGACAGGGTTTCTCTTTGCATCTCTTGCTGTCTAGGAACTTACTCTGTAGACTAGGCTTCCCTTGAACTCAGAGATCTACCTGCTTCTGCCTTCCATGTGTTGGGATAAACAGTGTACACTATCACTGCCTGGCTATACAATAAATTGCAATGTTTGTATCTTCAATCTAGTATTCAGTGATTATTTTATTGTGGTGATATACCTATCTTATAAAGCAACTGATATGTAATTGTAGAATGTAATAATATCCAAGCAAAAGTAGTAACAACCAAGTTATTCATCAATAAATGAATAGAGAAAAAATATAATCTACAAACACACTGGAATTTTAATTAGCCATATAAAAAGAATGGAATTTTGTAGGAAAATAAATGCAGCTGGTATTGATTCTAATAAGTCAAATCTGTTGGTCTTTTAAATGTATGTATTTGATACCTTTTTTATTTGTTAAATCCAGAAGATTAAGGATGTGAAACAGAACAAGGAGCATAATTGCTCTATGGGGATGTAGAAGTGTAAAATGGCAGGGAAAACTGAATAAATATAATGGAGGTGACTTTTTGAAGTACATGGTATGTATATTTAGAAATATCATAATGAAACTTATTACTTTGTTTAACTAATATATACTAAAAATGGAAAAGGACTAGAGGACAACTATAAACCCCATGATAAGAGGTTCAGAGACCAGGTACCAGTATCTGCTACAGGCAGTGAAAGTATGGAGATCAATGTGTTTATGGTGTTTGAATTAGTCAAGTTTACATTGCTTTACCAGGTTACTTAAGACTACATAGTTTATAAAAGTATGCATAAGCATTAGATGTTTAATGGATGAAAATTTAAAGATTGGCCTGTCTAATCAGCAGAAATGTGGATAAATTAATATAATTTGTGCCACTATTACACTGCTGTACACACAAGGCTGGTCATTAATTTAGCAGGCAAGTTTCATAGCTATATAACATTTCTATGTGAAAAAGTTGCAAAGCAACTTATAGTTCTATGAAAGTTTGATGGCAGAAAAAAATTTTCCAGAAAAATTGAGCTGAATTTTTCACTGTCCTCTGAACAAAATGTGTCATGTCTTCAGCAAGAAGGCTTTATTACGAAGTTCTTGTAGAAAACCAATTGCAATATTAATAGCCTTCAATGTTGTGTGGGAATCCAAGAAATCTCTAACCAACAACTTAGTGAGATATATTCTGCACATGGGACTCTAACACTGGACATTTTCTTATTTGGCAACCCATGATATGTATTTTAAGTAAAATGTCTCCCATAGGCTCATAGGGAGTGGCAATATTAGGAGGCATGATTTTGCTGGAGTAAGTGTGACTATGTTAGAGCAGATCTGAACTTGTTGGAGAATGTTTTTCACTGGAGGTGGGCTTTAAGTTTTCAAATGTTCAAACAAGGCCCAGCGTTACCCTCTGTCCTGCTGCCTGCTGATCTGGATGTAGAATTCTCAGCTACCTCTCCAGAACCTTATTTGCCTGTGTGCTGCCATGCTTCCCACTATAGACTAAATCCCCTAAACTGTATGCCAGTTCTAATTAAACACTTTTCTTTATAAAAGTTGCCATGGGCATGGTATCTCTTCACAGGTATAGTAACCCTAACAAGAGACATATAGCTTCTGGTAGAAATATTATCATCTATGTAGGGTACCTGCCATTAACGTCTTTCTATGAAATGCTCAAAGAATGAATAGATACATACATGTTAAGCTTGTGAAATATTAGGTTTGCATATGGATATTTTAAATGCCCTTACTGTTAATTACCACTCTTTCCACTTCCTTCTCTGTCTAACCCTGCTCTCTCCCCACTTACAACTCTACCCMCACCCTTTCCCCCTTTCCACTTCATATTACCTGTGTTTTACTATTTCTCTCTCCATTTCTTTTACCCTCTCTTTCAGTGGTCCCATCATGCCAGGTACTKAATATATGGCCAAAATATGCAAAATACAATAACCAATAAAACAAAACCAAAAAACTTTCTGACAGTCAAATTTCCTAAACAAAACAAAAGGCTGATAAACTTCTCCAACAATCATAATAGGCCACATTTTATTAAAATATGGCAATCTTAATGGGTGGCACAAATATCCATTGAGAGTAAGATATTTGTGAAACAGTCTCAAAGGCAGAATTATATACTGTCTTAGTGAGGGGTTTTATTCCTRCACAAAACACCATGAACAAGAAGCAAGTTAATAAGGAAAGGGTTTATTCAGCTTACACTGCCATATTGCTGTTCATCACCAAAGCAAGTTAGGAGAGGAATTCACACAGGGCAGGAACTTGGAGGCAGGAGCAGATGCAGAGGCCATGGAAGGGTGCTGCTTACTGGTTTGCTTCCTTAGCCTTGCTCACCTTGCTTTTTTACAGAACCTAGGACTTCCACCTCAGTGACAGCACCAACCACAATGAACTGGGCCATCTTTACCTTGATCACTAATTGAGAACATACCTTAGAGCTGGATCTCATGGAGGCATTTCCTCAAGTGTGACTCCTTTCTCTGTGATAACTCCAGCTTGCATCAAGTTGAAACACAAAACCATCCAGCACTTACACTAATTAGAGAAAATATTTTATTCCCAATTAAAGGGCAAATCACTGCTTTCAGGACCATGCATGTGCTAGGCCATCCTCTGACAATGAACTCCATGCCCATTCCTTTAATTATTTATTGATAATAGACTATTGAATGTTTTATATGTTAAAGTTTTATAGTGTGGAATTTCAATACCTTTCCTGCCAACGTGGGTGAAGTTAATTTAATACAAAAGGTCTAACATGGCCACTGTAAAGAAAAATTATCTTTGACTATAAGGTAAATTGACTTTAGCTTTGAAACCCCAAATGAAAAAATTCTGTAGTTTTCTACTGACAATTTTTTAAGAGGAAGAGATATATGAGCCTATACAAAAAGAATCCTTGGGAAACTTTAAAAACATAAACAAATATACTAAGCAAATGTCTAGTATACTCATCCTAATCTATAAGCTATAGCCAAGGAACACATGTGGTTGTGATAATGTATTGCTATAGGTGAGGAAAAACTGAACAATCAAAGAATAGTGGAAAAATAAAACCATTTTGTAATACTTAAAAAGCCCCCTGAATTTAACATCATCAATTCAAAGTGTACCATTATCTTGGAATTCCAGTCTATTATTTTATAAGTATCTAAAAAATATCTTGTTTTGAGTGTGAAATTAACAGCTGTATGTCAGAATAGGCCCCAAAAGACACAATTATTTTCTCAAAAGGTAAACTGGATTTGAGAATTCAAGTGATTGGGTTATATTTAAAAATGATTTGTGATTATTAGTAGATGTCTAACTAGACCCTTCACCACTACTGATTAGGATTTAAGGTACTCAAAAATATTCTGCATACCACCAGAGGAGAAAAGTAACCACCAAACCAGTGACAAGCCCATGATCTACAACAGTGAACTGCTTGAAAGATAGTGTTGGCAAAGATTTTTTTCTAAGGTAAATCACAACCTGAACAAAGACTCTATCACCAATGGAAAAATTGCTTTCAAAGGGAAAATAATTCTCCAATGGTGTCTTTACTGAGCATATTAAGCACATATAATAGTGAACCCCATGGCCATCAATAGATGACCAGTAAAAAAAATTAATGCAGTGGTATCTTTGTAAGGTTGTTTTTGTCTCATATTGCTTTATTTGGGTATAATTTTTTGTACTATTTTAATTTTTTCTTTACAAATTCATTATGGCTCCCAATTTTGTGTTTTATCTGTTTTAATTCTTTTTAGTGTGTATGTATGTGTGTGTGTGTGTGTGTGTGTGTGTGTGTGTATGTACACACACACACATACAGACATACACAAACACAAAAACACACATAAGGGGAAGTTAAGAAACTTGGACCAACAGTGCTCCCACAACTACCACAGACTATCAAAAAAATAAAAAACAGTGGCATAAAGAAACAATACCCTTTCACAAAGGATTGTTCATCCCTCAGTGGTTGAGAGTGGACACATATTGCTGAAGCTACCACACAGTACACACAACCCATGATTTGAGATAAAAATCAACTGAGAGCCTGGTTTCTGCAATCCAGCTTTCATGTTACCAGAAAATTATCTGCAGGCTTCCAAGGGAGAGATGCCTTTAGTCCTACCAAGATGCATCATTTATCAATCATGACAATTAACATTATGACAAGATATCCATATATGTGGAATAAGTGGCAATGATATCATATGTCTGTGGTAAGTAGGAGCTGTCTAATTGAAATTAAGGAACACTCAATAAGATGGGCATCACACCTGGTCCTGGTAAGCTAGCCAGCTTCCTGAAACTAGTGAAGTTGTTGACATTTAGCTAGACTAGCAGGATTTCGTATTAGTGAAATTAGAATTTTGTGTTTGCTATAAACTGTAATTATCCTTTCTGTTAGTCATTTATCTTCTTACTTTGCTCTTGTCAATTTTTTTCCATATCTAAACTATTATTTGTGTACTCAAAACTGTATAATGTCAAAGACACTGTTTTAGGCCATAATATGTTCCTGGCAAATGAGGTAAAAACATAAATACCTAAAGATTTGGGTGTTTTTGAGTTATGGCATTTAAAAAGGAAATTAAATTTTATTGATATCATTAACATGGACTTTAATCTAATGATTGATCTTCTCAGCTGACATTTAGTACACATACATACAGAGAGGCACTATGTGAAGATATGCAAGGAACCATGACCTAAAAGCCAATAGGAAAGTCATTAATATAAGTAAATCCTGGCATTATCTTTATTTCAGATTTATAGTCCCAAGAACAATGAGTAATTAAATTTTTTGCTATATGAGTAACACAGTTGATGCTACATCCCTCCAGATGTCCAATGAAACATTCATACCACAAGAAAAATGTGCACTATGTGATATTTAGTGATTATACATGAAGATCCAATCTTTTTTTATATTTTAATATTTTTTATTGGATATATTTTTTATTTACATTTCATTTCCCTTTTTCTGGTTTCCCCACCCCCAGATGTCCCATATGTCTTTTTTCCTCCCCTTGTTCCCCTATTCACCCCTCGCCACTTCCCTGTTCTGGTATTCCCCTGTACTGCTGCATTGGGCCTTTCCAGAATCTGGGTCCACTTTTTCCTTCTTGTCAGACAGCATTTGATAGGTGGATTGTGTCTATGGTGTTCCAAGATTCTAGGCTAATATCCACTTATCAGTGATTTTTAAAACAGAATAGTGAAAAAAATACCTAAACATTTTAAAGATGTAGGTGGTTTTGACTCTTAGAGTTTAATAAATATACTGTGATGAATTAACTATTTGTGAAATTGATAAACTTAGAATTATCTGAGAGATGAAATGTCCTTGATGGACCTGAGTGTGGTGGTACTAGTCTTTAATCCCAGATATGATAAGTCTGAGGTGGGAGTATTGAGGCCACTAAGATACATAGGGCGATTCTGTGTAGCTCCAACAGATCTCAAAAGTGACAAATGATCAAAGCTGCAGAGAAAAATATTTTCCATAATGCGTAATAAAATATGTGACCTTTCTAAAATAGTTGCAGAGAGTGGGTTTAGCATTTCCACATAGCATATTCAACTCAACCTCTGTATTACTAGGTGTGGTATTTACCTCTATATTTATGAACATTTCATTATGGCAAATCCCATTTACTCTCCTGGAAACATATTCATCTTTGCTTTGACTATTTTCTTCCATTGTGATTTCATAACATTTTACATATGAAAAATCAGTGAAAAAGTTTCAATATACTATTTTAATTAGTCCTTTGATATTTCATGCATGAATATTCATACCTACTTCCTTCTTCTAAGTCTTCTAAATCTACCACTTACCCAGTCTTAAAAACCACATTTTTTTTCCTTGAATGATCCAATGTGTATAGATTGTACTATGTATATAACCACGGGATGATGTAAAGCTATTCATTGGAACATGGACAATTTATCAGAGACTATAACACTAAAAAAATCCTGAGCACTCCCCCACCATCACCATGCACAAAACATACACAGGTACCCAGTTAGGGAGGAGATGAGTGAGCTTTTCTACTCTCCATAGTGAAATACTGACTGCCTTCTTCTTGTTCAGATCCTGGGTAGGCAACCATGGCTGTTATGAGATTGTGAAAATAATGTCTCTGTCATGATGAGAATACACTGTTTTGCTCCAGTCCTTCCAGACCACTGGCTCTCATAAACCTCATATCTCCTATTTAATGTTTGTCCCTGAGCATTGAAGGGAGTGTGGTATCTGTGATATGCAAACCAGTTATTTTAAGAAGCATTTCTGTCAGTTGGAGCCATTTCAATTTATTTATTGAAAATCTGTTCTTCTTTCATATTATACATCATGACCACAAAGTCTGCTACCTCCACTCTCTCCAGTTCCTCCACCTTTCCTCTGTGGTCGTGTAGATCCACTCCCCCATCTCTCATGAAAACGGCAGGCCTGCAAGAGACAAACAAACACATACATACACACAAAAACAAGATGCATTAAGGCAAGGCAAACCACTTACATTAAAGATGTACAGGCAACCCAAGAAGAGGAAAAGAGACCCAAGTACAAACAAATTTGTCACAAACACATCCACTTGCATTGTTAGGAATCCCATGAAAACATTAAGCTAACATTCATAACAAATATACAAAAGACTTAGTGCAGCCTATGCAGGCCCTATGTTTGCAGATTCAAACTCTTGTGAGCATTTATGATCCCAGAACAGTTGATTCAGTGGGCTATGTTCTCCTAGTGCTCTCCATTCCCTTGGACTCCCTTCCAATATCCATGGGGTTTCCAGAACTCAGAGGGGAGAGACATGATGGAGACTACTAATTTAGAATCTCTTTTCTCATAATGTCTGACTGTGAGTTTTGTCTGCTACCTCAAGAAGCTCCTCTGATGACAGCTGGAAAAGGCAACAATCCTAGGTTTCTGAGCTATCTAATAGTCTCTTGTTCATGCCCATCCAGGCAGTGTAGGTCATGGACCCTCTGTTTTTGTGTGGGTCTCAAGTTACACCAAACATTGGCAGGCCACTCCCACATGGTCTATGCCACCATTGCCCCAGCCTATCTTAAAGGCAGGGCAGATTGTAAGTGGAAAGTTTTGGGCTTGGGCTGGTGTCCAGGTTTGTCTTTCCTTAAACTGAAAAGTACCATTTGCCACAAAAGAGACTAGAACATAGTGGTGAAGGCTCCATGCAGGCATCAGCTAGATCTCACTGTGTTTAAGAGCTGAGTAGATAATATCTTCAGCAAAGGGGCCCTGGTGTCAGTTTATGGAGAGCAGTAGTCTGTCCCAGCATCAACCTGGGTTGTTTAATGACCTCTAAAGGACTCCCTCAGCACACAACTCAATAAAATGCAATACTGACTTACCAATGGAAGCCTGGCCTGGTTACTAATGATGGCCAGTAGAGACCCTGTAATCTCTATTACCAGGAACCCACACAAGAGTCACCCTCATAGATTCAAGGATACATTCATTAAAGTAGGTTTATATACCCACAAATACCCCATAATTCTAGTTTTCCCTCCATACTCTTCCTTCCATACCCCATGTGATCACTCCTACTCCTAACTCCAAGCACCCCCATCTACCTGCAAGATTTCTTCTATATCCCCTTCACATAGAGATCCATGTGCTCATCTTAGAGCTTTCCTCTTTGCCTAACTTCCTTGGCTCTATGCATTATAATTTGTTGATCATTTTCTTAACAGCCAATGTCCATCTCTTAGTAAATATATGCATATTCACCTTGCTGTGTCAAAGTAGCCTTACTCAGAATGAATTTTTCTAGTTCTATTTGCCTGTAAATTTCTTGATGCCATTTTCTTAACAGCTGAATAATTGTTCTATAAAGGTACCACATTTTCTTTATCCATTTATCAGTTGAGGAATATCCAGGCTGTTTCTACTCTGGTTATTATGAATAAAACCACAATGAATGTAATTGAGCAAGTGTACTTTTGGTAAGATGGACTGTCCTTTGAATATATGCCCAAGAGTGATATATCTGGGTCTTAAGGTAGATTGTTTCCCAACTTTCTGAGGAACCACCATATTGATTTCTACAGTGGCTGCACAAGTTTCCACTCCCACCATAAAAAAAAAAAATAGAATTATGTCCTTGCTCTATATCCTTGCCAGAATGAGCTGCCACTTTTGTTATTGATATTAGCCATTCTGACATGTATAAAGTAGAATCTCAGGCACATTTTGATTTGCATTTCTCTGATATCTAAGAATGTTCAACTTATATTTAAGTGTTTCTCTGCATTTGTGATCCCTCTAATGAGAATTGTCTCTTTGAATCTGTACCCTATATTTTAAGTTTTTATTGTTTTTATTTTTTAAAATATCTAGTTTCTTGAGTTCTTTATGTATTGTGCATATTAGTCTTCTGTGGAACATGGTCTTGGTAAAATAAATCTTTTCCCATTCTGCAGGCTGTTGTCAAATCCTGTTGATGATATCCTTTGCCTTATAGAAGCTTTTTAGTTTCATGAGGCCCCATTCTGTAATTGTTAGTTTTAGTRTAGTTCTATTGGTGTTTAGTTCAGAAAGTTGTCTCCTGTGCCAATGTGTTCAACATTATTCTGTATTTTCTCTTCTATCCAGTTCAGTGTACTTAGTATTACTTCAAGGTTTTTGACCAACTCAGACTTGCATTTAGTGCAGGGTGATAAGTAAGGTGATAAGGATTTGTATGCATACCTACAAACCAGACTGAGCAGCACCATTTGTCAATCTATTTTTTTCCAGTGTATATTTCTGACATCTTTATAAAAAAAATCGAGTAGCCACAGGTGTATGGATTTTTCTTAACTTTGAGTCCATTGAATAAGGATTCTAATTTTTATGCCATTAGTATACATTTTTATAGCTATGTAGTACAACTTCCAATCAGGGATCATGATGCTTCCAGCAGTTCTTTCATTGTTCAGAATTATTTTTAGCCATCCTGTTTTGTTTGTTCATTTGCTTTGTTTGATTTCCATATTAATTTGAGAATTCTCCTTTTCAGATCTATAAAGAAGTGTGTTGGAGGTTTGATGGAAATTGTGTTGAATCTGTGGATTGCTTTTGGTAATTTTTACTATGTTAATCCTGTCTCTCCATGAGCATGGCTGATCTTTCCATTTCCTGATGTCCTCTTCAACTTCTTTCTTCAAATACTTGAAGTTTTATTATATAGGTCTTTTATTTGCTTTGTTAGGGTCAATCCAAAATATTTTATATTATTTGAGGCTATTGTGAAGGATGTCATTTTCCTAATTGCTTTCTCAGTCTGTTTGCCAATTATATATAGAAGGCCTAGTGATTTCATTTTTCTTTTCTTTCTTTCTTTTTTTTTTTTTTACTGGATGTCATAGTTTCCCCTCGGGAAGACCCCATCCCATCCCCCCTCCCACTGCAAGCCTGTCTCAACATGACTGGGTGACCAGCTCTCCCCTGGCACAGAGTGCTATGGCACTGCCAAGCTCCTGGGTACAGGAGGGGCCTTGTTGAACCATGCCCCAAGTTATCTTACACTTGGGTGTTCCCTGAGTTCCTGGCTGTAACAGCTCTTTCAGGCTCAGGGTCAAGATGGTGACCTCACTTCTAATTCTGGGACACCCTGCAGAGCAGAAGTCCCCTGGCAGGATCAGTGCACAGACAGCTATGGCACTGACCTGCTCCTGGGTATAGGTGGGGCCCTGGTGGACCGTGTCCCAACTGATCTTACACTTGGTTGTTCCCTGCATCCCTAGTTGCACCAGTCTACTCAGTCACAGGAGCAAAGATGGTGGCCTCTTTTGAGCTRTCTTAATTACCCCAAAGACTTCCCTTGCCTTCCTCCATATTAGATCTGTTATCTTGATAAATATAAAAGCCTTTGGATTGTAATAATTTAAGAAAACCTTATTCTCCACCTATGGAAGGTCTTAGAATGCTGTGAGATAGCATCTGCGGCCTATATTTGATATTGATCTTTCCGATGCAACTGCTCACTTAATAAATTCATCATTTGATTTTGAAAAGGTCTTGATTTATAACATTCCTTTTCTGTTATTATAAAAAAAAGCCATGGAAACAATTTCACATTGGAACATGGAGACTAGGGTAATCCTACCTCCATCTTCCCAGGGCTCAACCACTTATATTTGGCTCTAAAATAAATTCTTATCTATTTGAAGTGGGAGCTAGGTTTTTTCTTCCTAAATATACTTCAGTATGAGTGGGCATTGAATATTTATTACCTCATTAAGTAGTTTCATTTATCTTATTCTGGTGTGTTGACCTGCCTTCTGCTTTGACTTCCTGCTGCCAGGAAATCCCAGGAATTTTGGACTCTGACCCTCTGGAACCATAGTACAAAGAAATTCCTTCTTCTAGAAGTTGTTTCTTGTCATGGTAAGTTCTAATAGCAACAACAAGTAATGAATAGAGAATCTAGTACCAGCAAGTTGGGTATTGCTGTGATGAACCTGATAATGTTTCTTTTCATCTGTTCTTGTTTATTTGTTGTTGTTAGGTTTTGTTTTTGTTGTTATTGTTGCATTCAGAATGTTGGAAAGTTTGGAACATTAGGCCAGACTAGAAAAAGTTAATACTGTAAAATAGAGCTTAATTATTGGGCCATTCTACTGGAAGATTTTAAGACAAAAGTGCTGAAAATAATGCACATATAATACAGATCTGGTACAAGAAGTTTCCAAGGGGATCATTATTAGCTACTAGGATAGAGGCCATGTGTGTAATATGACAACAACAACAAACACAAACAAACAAACAACCCCAAAATCTGCTTCCTGTTTGTGACTTAAAGTTTACATAAGACTAATTAAATAGTACACTAAAGTTTTCGATGTAGGAAATTTCAAGGCAACATAAGGTTGAGACTGTGACATAGTTATTGCCTATATTTTTTAGGTCTACAATAAAGAATGGTGAGTTTGGCAGTTAGAAATACAAACTATAATTTTTGGAGAGAAAAGAAACACTATGAATTTACTGCCAAGGAATGTACTGAAAGAAAGGCTGTACTTATTAAAGACATCAATGTCATTAGGACATGTCTCCTGTTCTGCACTGGAACAATGGAAAGGTGCCTTCAGGAAAAGACCCCATATAGCTATGGTTCCAAACTATGATGGGAGAAAGCCAAAGGCCTTGCTTGCTCCTAAATGAAGCACATGATTCACATACAAAAGCAATTGCTAACATCAAAGGGAGTGAGAGTCTATCCCAAACTTGTTGCTAAACTTGAAATTTCCCTACCTCCCATACTGATATGGGAAGCCTGAAAGATGCAACAGTGTCAGGATCATGGCTTTTTTTCTTTGTGTGGATTCAGAGAGATGAGGACAGGCAACTGGGGGCAATCATCAAATGAAAAATCGCTAATAATCTAGACTAAGATCTGTGGGTGGTATAAAATTGTGAGTTTGTTTTTGATAATATAATTAATTTTGATATAAAGTATAATTATAACTCATCTTATTTTCACAGTTAGCATGAAAAGTATTTGTACATGTTACCTCTCTGATCCAACTGTGAAGCAAGCATATTAATGTTATCTATAATAGGATTTTGGATTTAAAAACAGGTAAATTACTTA
>BDUI01010554.1:23527-33720 GCA_002335545.1 Apodemus speciosus
GCAAATCACCCCATCCTTATCTCCTACTAAGCTCAACTGCAAGTGGATCAAGGACCTCCACATAAAACCAGACACACTAAAACTAAAAGAAAAGAAACTGGGAAAGGGCCTTGAGTACATGGGTACAGGGGGAAATTTCCTGAACAGAACACCAATAGCTTMTGCTCTAAGATCAAGAATTGACAAATGGGATTTCATAAACTTACAAAGTTTCTGTAAGGCCAAGAACACTGTCAATTGGATAAAACAGCAACCAACAAATTGGGAAAACATCGTTACCAATCCTACATCTGACAGAGGGCTAATATCTAATATATACAAAGAACTCCAGAAGTTAGACTCCAGAGAGCCTAATAACCCTATTAAAAAATCGGGTACAGTGCTTAACAAAGAATTTTCACCTGAGGAATATTGAATGGCTGAGAGGCACCTAAAGAAATGTTCAACATCCTTAGTCATAAGGGAAATGCCAATTAAAACAACACTGAGATTTCACCACATACCAGTCAGAATGACTAATATCAAAAACTCAGGAGAAAGTAGGTGCTTGCAAGGATGTGGAGAAAGAACACTTCTCCACTGCTGGTGGGATTGCAAGCTGGTACAACCACTCTGTAAATCAGTCTGGAGGTTCCTCAGAATACTGGCCATGACACTTCAGGAGGACCCTATTATACCACTACTGGGCATATACCCAGAGGATTCCCAAACATCTAGTAAGGACACATGCACCATCATGGTCATAGAAACCCTATTTATAATAGCCAGAAGCTGGAAAGAGCTGAGATGTCCCTCAATGGAGAAATTGATACAGAAAGTGCGGTATTATTTACACAATGGAATACTATTTAGCTATTAAAAACAATGAATTCATGAAATTCTTAGGCAAATGGGTGGTATCATCCTGGAAAATATTATCCTAAGTGAAGTAACCCACTCACACAAGAACACACATGGTATGCACTTACTGGTAAGTGGATATTAGCCCAGAATTTTGGAATACCCAAGACAAAATTCACATATCATATGATGCCCAAGAAG
This sequence comes from Apodemus speciosus, assembly GCA_002335545.1. Lineage (NCBI taxonomy): Eukaryota > Metazoa > Chordata > Mammalia > Rodentia > Muridae > Apodemus > Apodemus speciosus. The sequence goes on from BDUI01010554.1 coordinate 24,569, forward strand.
AAGGAACAAGAGGCCCCTGGTCCTAGAAATTCTCGATGCTGCTGTGTAGGGGAAAAACAGGACAGGGAAGTGTTAGGGGGTTGATTGGGGAACAGGGAAGGGGAGAATACTTATGGGACTTTCAGGGAGGGGGAATCCTGGAAAGGGGAAATCATTTGAAATGTAAAGAAAGAATATATCTAATAAAAAATAAAAAAATAATTATTTTGTTGCCCTCCATTACATCATAAAATCTGTTCTAATAAAAAATCTAGATGGAAACATAATTTTAAGAAATTTAAAATAAGTTATATTTAATGACAAAAGATTATGTTTTAGATAAACCACTGTCCACATTTTCTTAAATTCTCTATTATGGGAATTCACTTTGATTGTTGGGTGTATTAACAGAAAAGAGCAAATATTTCCTAAACTTGAAAAACCTGAAATATTTTAACTCAATGTCTGAATTATATTTTAATTTTGAAAAGTTTTTCCAGATAGCTTGGACTCAAATAATTAGCAGCTGTGTGCTGTGCACTCTATTATATAATAACAATCCTTATCAATAAGAAAAAAGGATTCTCTCTGTATGCTCTCTATTCACCAAACCACTCAACAAAAATACACCTAATCAATTAAGGGAATGAAATTATATTAAGAAGCATTAAAGCCTTCCTCATTAACAATGCATTCTTCCATTTTGTCAGAGAAAAGAAACATTTCACAGAAATTCAGGGTCTTCTTTCATAATCTAAATGAGGCTTAAAAAATCAAATGCTCATGATGACCTTTAAAGGTAATTCAAGTTGTCCCACAAAGTGTTTCAAAAACAGAAAAATAGGCATTAATTAAAGGATATATGTGTGATCAAGTCAAGACTCACCTTTTAAAGCTGATATTCCTACTATTATATGAGACTCTGGTTCAAAAAACTCAGTTCCATTTTTATGTTGATTTGTTGTCCAGAAAAGAAAGGTAAATTTACTTAAATTTTCAATGAAAATGCACATTCTCTTGGACTTTCTTTGGTAGAAAATGTAATACATATAAACATATACATTACATGTGTATATGCATTACATATCAAGTATGGTCACTCAGAGTTGGAAAAATATAACAATGATTAACAGAAATGTTTTTAAGACATAAAATAAAAGACTTTCACAAGAAGGGGTCCTGCCGAAAAGCTAATGAACAGAGGTTAGTAACAGAAATCAAGGAAGCATGGCACCATCCCAACCCAATTTACACATAACAGCATGTCCTGGATACCCATATACACAAGAAAAGCTACATTTGGATTTAAAATTACAGCTTATGATGCTGATAGAGGGCTTCAAGAAGGACATAAATAACTCCCTTAAATAAATACAGGAAAACACAAGTAAACAGGGAGAAGCCCATGATGAACTAAGGGAAAACATAAAAAAAGCAGGTGAAAGAACTGAACAAAATCATCCAGGATCTAAAAATGGAGGTATAGACAATAAAGAAATCACAAAGGCAAATAAATCTGAGCATATAAAACCTAGGAAAGATGTCAGAAATCATGGATCCAGGCTTCAGCAACAGAATCCAAGAGATAGAAGAGAGAATCTCAGATGACGAAGATACAGTACAAAGCATTGACACAACAGTCAAAGAAAATGCAATGTGCAAAAAAGTCCTGACCCAAAACATCCAGGAAATCCAGGACAAAATGAGAAGACCAAACCTAAGGATTATAGGAAGAGCAGAGAGTGAAGATTTCCAACTTAAAGGGCCAGTACATGTCTTTAACAAAATTATAGAAGAAACTTCCCTAACCTAAAGAAACAGATGCCCATGAACATATAAGAAGCCTACAGAACTCCAAATAGATTTGACCAGAAAAGAGATTCCTCCCATCACATATTAATTAAATTGCCAAGTGTACTAAACAAAGAGAGAATATTAAAAGCAGTAAGGGAAAATGGTCAAGTAACATATAAAGGTACACTTTCAGAATTACATGAGACTTCTCACCAGACACTATGAAAGCCAGAAGAGCCTAGGCAGATGTCATACAGACCCTAAGGGAACACAAATGCCAACCCAGGCTGCTATACCCAGCAAATCTCTCAATTACCATAGACGGAGAAATCAAATTATTCCATGACAAAAACAAATGAAAACTGTATCTTTCCACAAATCCAGCCCTTCAAAGGCTAATAAGTGAAAATCACTAAAAAAGAGGGGAAACTACACACTAGAAAATGCAAGTGAAGATAACCACATAAACATAAAAATTACATCAAAAGTAGCAGGAAGCAACAATCACTATTCCTTAATATCTCTAAACATCAATTGACTTGATTCCCCAATAAAAAGACATAGACTAACAGGCTGGAGAAGTAAACATGACCCAACATTTTGCTGCATACAGGAAATGCATCTCAGTGTCAAAGACAAACACTACCTCAGAGTAAAAGGCTGGAAAACAATCTTCCAAGCAAATAGTTCCAGGAAACAAGGTAGAGTAGCCATTCTAGTATCCAATAAAATAGACTTTCGACCAAAACTCATCAAAAAGGAAACAGAAGGTCACTTTATACTGATCAAAGGAAAAATATACCAAGAAGAACTCTCAATTCTGAACATCTATGCTCCAAAGAAAAGGGCATCCTCATGGTAAAAGAAAATTTACTAAAGATTAAAGCATACATTGGACCTCAACAATAAAAAGCTGCAATGGTATTGGTACAGTGACAGGCAGGTAGATCCATGGAATAGAATTGAAGACCCAGAAATGACCCCACACACCTATGATCACTTTGACAAAGGAGCTAAAACTAGTCAGTGGAAAAAAGATAGCCTTTTCAACAAATGGTGCTGGTTCAACTGGTGGCTAGCATGCAGAAGAATGCAAACCAATCCATTCTTATTGCTTTCTACTAAGCTCAACACCAAGTGGATCAAGGACCTCCACGGAAAACGAGACACACTGAAATTAATAGAAAGGTAATGGGTAGAGCCTTGAGTACATGGGCACAGGGGAAAATTTCCTGAACAGAACATCAATAGCTTCTGCTCTAAGATTAAGAATTGACAAATGGAACCTCATAAACTTACAAAGTTTTGTAATGCCAAGGACACTGTCAATTAGACAAAATGGCAACCAACAAATAGGGCAAACATCTTTTCTAATCCTACATCTGACAGAGAGCTAATATCCAATATATACAATGAACTCCAGAAGTTAGACTCCAGAGAGCCTAATAACCCTATTAAAAATGGGGTACACAGCTTAACAAAGAAATTTCACCTGAGGAATATTGAATGGCTGAGAAGGACCTAAAGAAAATTTCAATATCTTTAGGAATCAAGGAAATGAAAATAAAACAACCTTGAGATTTTACGTCACACCAGTCAGAATGGCTAAGATCAAATCTTTGGATAGCAGGGGCTAGTGAGGATGTGGAGAAAGAGGAACACTCGTCCACTGCTGGTGGGATTGCAAGTTGGTACAACCACTCTGGAAATCGGTTCCTCAGAAAATTAGACATAGTACTACCTGAGGACCCAGCTATACCACTCCTGGGCATATACCCAGAAGATGCTCCAACATGCAATAAGGACACATGCTCCACTATGTTCAAAGCAGCCCTATTTATAATAGCCAGAATCTGGAAAGAATCAAGATGTCCGTCAACAGAGGAATGGATACAGAAAATGTGGTATATATGCACAATGGAAGAGTACTCCACTATTAAAAACAATGAATTCAGAAAATTCTTAGGCAAATGGTTGGAACTAGAAAATATCATCCTAAGTGAGGTAACCTAATCACAAAAGAACACACATGGTATGCACTCACTGATAAGTGGATATTAGCCCAGAAGCTTGAAATAGCCAAGGCACAATTCACATATCAAATGATGTCCAAGAAGAAGGAAGAACGAAGTATGGATATTCTGGTCCTTCTTAGAAGCGGGAACAAAATACCCACAGAAGTAGATACAGAGACAAAGTGTGGAACAGAGACTGAGGGAAAGACCATCCAGACTTCCCTACCTAGGGATCCATCCCATATACAGTTACCAAACCCAGACAGTATTATAGATGCCCAGAAGCACTTGCTGACTTGAGATGGATATAGCTGTCACCTGGGAGGCTCTGCTAATGCATGACAAATACAGAGGGAAACACTCTCAGCCAGCCACTGAACTGAGTACAGGGTCTCCAATGGGGTATCTGGAGAAAGGACACAAGGATCTTAATGTGTTTTCAGCTCCACAGGAGGAACCATGATATGAGCCACCCAGTTTTCCCAGAGCTCTCAGGGACAAAGACATCAACCAAATAGTACACATTGTGTCCCCCATGGCTCCAGAAGCATAGGCAGTGGAGGATGGCCTTGTTGGACATCGAAGGGAGGAGAAGCCCCTGGTACTGCAAAGATTAGATGCAGCAGTGTAGGGGAATACCAGTACAGGGAATCAGGGGGGTGGGGTTGATTGTGGAACAGGGGGAAGGGAGATGGCTTATGGGACTTTCAGGGGGGTGCTTAACCAGGAAAGGGGAAATCATTTGAAATGTAAATAAAGAATATATCTAATAAAAAGACATTCACACATCTTTTATATTTATTTTCATTTTTATGTTTATGAATATTTGCTTATGTATATGTATGTGCCTAGTGTGTGTCTAGTCACTGAAGATCCATGAACAGGGCACCAGATCCCTTGACACTAAAATTATAGGCAGCTGTATGCCACAAACTTTTGAATGTAAGCCACAGTGTAATAGAATGCAAGCCACAGTATATTAGAAACCAAACATGTATCCTTAAGCACTGATGTAATCTTTCAGAATACCCCAATTAAAATATTTATTTGAGACTGGGCGTTGGTGGCACACGCCTTTAATCCGAGCACTTGGGAGGCAGAGGCAGGTGGATTTCTGAGTTCGAGGCCAGTCTGGTCTACAGAGTGAGTTCCAGGACAGCCAGGGCTACACAGAGAAACCCTGTCTCAAAAAAACAAAAAAAATATTTATTTGATTTTTAAATATTTTGTGGATAGAAATGTTTGCCTACATGTAAGCATCAGCAAAGTATATGTTCTTTTTATTAGATATTTTCTTTAATAAAGTTGCAAATGTTATCCCCTTTCCTTGTTTCCCCTCTAAAAACTCTCTCTCCCACCCCCTGTTCCCTGCTCACTATCCTGCCCACTCCTACTTCCCTGTTCTGGCATTCCTGTACACTAAGGCAAGAAGCCTTCACAGGACCAAGGGCCTCTCCTCTCATTGATGTCTAACAAGACCATCCTTTGCTACATATGCAGCTGGAGCCATGGGTTCCTCCATGTGTACTCCTTGGTTGGTGGTTTAGTCCCTGGGAGCCATGTGAATGGGGTTGGTTGATATTGTTGTTCCTCCTATAGGGCTGAATACCCCTTCAGCTTCTTCAGTCTGTTCTCTAGCTCCTCCCTTGGGGTCCGTGTGCGCAGTCCACTGCAGTAACAGAATAACATTATGTTTGAAATGGGGTTTATTAAATAATCCTTAGTCCTTGAGTATTATGAAACCTTTTCTGCAGTGTGTAAATAAAAATTTAGTAACTGACAAAATAGAGTATGGACAAATAGTTACTTTAACTTTTCATTAGGGTTGGTAGGAAGCTCAATTAGTAGAGTACCTACTGGGCATTTACGAATCCCTGGGATTAATTCCCAGAACCCTATAAAGGATATACACCTAGCTGTGATTGCAGCACTCAGGAGGAGAATCGAAAAGAATAAAGGAGATATGAAGAAGGACATGAGAAAAACACTGGAGTTAATTGGAGAGGCATGATCCAAGATAATACAGGAGAATATATTGTTGTTGTTAATACTGAGGAATTTGGAGGAAGATGGCATACTAGGATTAGGATATTTATTTCAACATGGTAATGCCATGAATAAATTTTTGAGTTTTCTTATATGTAATCAACAAAGAACACAAAAAATATAGAAAAATATAAGCATTATTGGTCTAAAACCTTGTTAAAGTAGGACAGTTAAAAATGAATTCCAGAAAGAAGCAGATTAAAAATTCTCATAGCTACAGAAATAGCTACAACATGCATCTCCAAGGTTAAGGAGCACAGACAAAGCTCTTTTTCCAGTACGATCAGAACAGATCTCATCAATTGATGATTGGCTTTTTAAGCAAACACTTTGGTTCCACAGAAAGGAACAAAATTTTCAAAAGCTGCCTGGGCTTGTGACAGATGGCAAAGGAGAGATTATTTTTGTACTGTCCTAGATCTGCTTGCCTGTTACAGTTAAATAGAAGAAACAGTCAAATTCTACATACATTCACCACATACATCCAAATCCATGTCTCAAGTGATATAACTATGAATCTGCTGAACTAAAATTCTGGCAAGCAACTTGGGCCTCTTTACTAAGAAAATATAAAATCAATAGCTGAACAGGAAAATTTCATTAGATTCAAAGATGAGTACTTTTTAAAAGAAATATTGAATGACATATTTAAACATTTTCATAAAGGGATGATGTAACATGAATTTAAGCATTATTTATGAAAGAATAATATTTAAACCTTATAATTAAGAGTTAGGGTTAATAGGTTAAGCTCAGTGTATGCTTAGCATGCATATGGTTCTGTGCTTGATCCCTGAAAGAACAGAAAGAATACCATTTGAGACAAATATTGATTTTATATATATATCCATATATATGCCTATGTGTATATATATATGTGTGTGTGTGTGTGTGTGTGTGTGCGTGTGTGTGACATGTTTCCATGTTTCATATATATGAGACATATGTATTCTATATGCATTTCATGACAATTATATTAACACTATTATGATTGCAACACATAACATATTTAATCATATATGACTATCTATATCAGAAACCCTATTGTAAACTAATTTATAATTCCAGAAATCTTTTTCAATGGAATATGTTATTTTAAGGCAATAATTTTGTGATTCATAGTTATTTGTTACAGTATTAGGAAACAGAAAAGCAATATAAGGAAACAAACAAGAACCAAGGGTTTGGTTTCAAACTCTAGGAGAAAGAACTCAGTTGTATATCCCTCAGTCCCTACATACTGAGTTGTATATCCCTCAGTCCCTACATACTGGCATACTCTGCCAGCAACCTTAAACTTTCCAGCCCAGGATCTGTGCTTCCCTTCCCTCAGATGCCCCTCCCTATATAATCCCGATATTTTGATCTCTCTCTCTCTCTCTCTCTCTCTCTCTCTCTCTCTCTCTCTCTCTCTCTCTCTTCTCCTTTTCTTCTCTCTGTGCTATTTCTTCCTTTATTTACTCCCTCCCTACCTCCCCATGTTAACTTCCCTGGCCTCAGTCGTTGGAGGCCAGTGAACTTGCCCACTCAAGAACAGCTTTCCAATAAACTTCTCTTTAAAATAATCTAAACTGTCTTGAATTATCTTATTTCACAGGCAGTGGAGTAACAACTTTAACCAAGGAACAACAAAGGGAGTGCAAAAATTAATAATGAAAGGCTATGCATCATGCAGCAAAGATGGCATTAAATTTAAGTGACATAAATGAACCACAACATGGATAATGGTCAGAATGTATAAAAACATACTGCATTTTTCTTCAAAAATTTTTAAATAAATTGTAATTGAATTAATGTCTAATGGTAGAAATAATTTCTGTCTGCATTTATCAATTTAAAACTGGATTGACTATTGGGGTAGACTGACTGAGAATGATCCTCCTAATAGGCTATGTTTGCCAGATTGGTTGCCAGTTGGTAGAACTATGTGAGAAGAATTAGCAGGTATGGGGTAGTCAGAGAAGGTGTGTCACTGGAGAACAACAGTAATGAGGTTTTTAAAGGATTCATTCAATCCCCAGTCTGTCTCTTCTCTGCCTTCTACTTGAAAAGATATGAGCTGTCAACTGCTCAAGATAGCATCCTAGGCTGCTTGATGCCATGCTACTCCAGCAGAATAGACTGTGGACATTCTGAATCTTTAATTCCACAAAACATTCTTTTAAAAATTACATTGGTCTTGGTGTTTATCAAAGCATTAGAAAAGTAAATAAGCCGACTATATTGATATTTGGCATTGTCATAGTAGACCTAGAGGAAACACACATGCACACATACACACACACACACATACACACACATGCATGCACATGCACATGCACACCCACAAGCACACACACACACACAAGCACATAGACACACAGCAAGAAAAAGAGAGAAAGATAGAGAGGGTGGTGGAGGGAGAGAAAAGAGAGACAGTCATAATAAAGAATTAACTACAATGAATTTCTTTTAACTTAATGTAACAAACAATAGCATATTTTAAAATGTAATAGCAACACTTTTAATCAAAGAAGAATTTCCAAAATCAAAAGTCATTTTGAACTTCATAGGTGATTTGAGCATAGCCTGGGATACAAAAAAGCTGATTTAAAAGAAAATAAATAAATTATAACTTTCCAATGTAWAAAAGAAAAATTCATATTTTGCCTTTTACACTTATCTCAAACATGCCTTCTAAAACCTCTCAAAAGCATTTTCAGCATCTAATGAAATGACCATGTGTTTTTTTCTTTGAGTTTGTTTATATAGTGGATGGCATTGATGGATTTCCTTATATTGAACCATTCTTGCATCCCTCGAATGAATCCTACTTGATCATGGTGAATGATCCTTTTGATGTGTTCTTGGATTCGGTTACCAAGAGTTTATTGAGAATTTTTGCATCGATATTCATAAGGGATATTGGTCTGAAGTTCTCTTTCTTTGTTGGATTTTTGTGTGGTTTGGAATCAGCATAATTGTGGCTTCATAGGATGAGTTGGGTAGTATTCCTTTGGTTTCTATTTTTTTGGAATAGTTTGAAGAGTATTGGTGTTAGGTCTTTGAAGATTTGATAGAATTCTGCACTAAAACGATTTGGTCCCGCGCTTTTTATGGTAGGAAGACTTTCAATGACCACTTCTATTTCTTTAGGGTTATAGGACTGTTTAGATGATCTTTTTGATCCTGATTTAATTTTGGTATTTACTATCTGTCTAAGAAATTGTCCATTTCCTCCATATTTTACAGTTGTGTTGAGTATAGGCTTTTGTAGTAGGATCTGATAATTTTTTGAATTTCCTCAGTTTCTGTTGTTATATCTCCCTTTTCATTTCT
>BDUI01010554.1:45112-56180 GCA_002335545.1 Apodemus speciosus
GAGGCATCTGGACAATAGGGAAAAGGCTCTAGCAACAAATTCTTTACTTTATCTCCTGCTGTTTTAGGATGAGTTGTTAAATGCCTGAGACTGCAGTCTCTGGCTTCAGAGGAACACGAAAGGCAGGTCAGCTATATTAGCCTAGTAACTTAGATTTACATAAGTAAACCTTTTATTATCCAGCAACCCTAAATGTTCTGTAAGACAAAGTCTTACCCCCTCCGCTGTCTCAAGAAGGACCAAGAAGAAGCACCTCTGCCGCGGCTTGGCTCCCGGCACCCAAATAAAGACTTCTTTTAAAATATGCATTGCTCATAATATGTCATCACAGATGTCATATTATATGTAATACATACATACATACATACATACATACATACATATATAAATATATGAGATTGCACTTACTAATTTACATATGGTTAACTATCTATGCTTCTCTTCGTGAAGCCAACTTGATCATGTGGGTAATGTTTCTCTTGAGCTCTTGAATTCAGTTAGAAAGTATTTTGCTGAGCATTTTTGTGCTTGGATTCATCAAATGTATTAAACTATAATTTCAATGTTTTGTTTTATGTTTGGTGTTGATATCAGATTAATGGTAGATTTGTAAAAGGAATTTGAATTTTTTTCTTCATTTTCTAAATTTGAAGAATAGTTTGAGAAGAAATTAGAATTAGTTCTTGTTTAGATGTCAGGTAGAATTTTGCACTGACTTCACCTAGGCATTGTTTAGTTGGGGGATCTTAACTTTCAGTCTCATTGACTGATATGAATCTATGTAAGTTTTTAACTTCATCTTGATTTAACTTTTGTAGATCAAATATATCTAAAATCTCACATATTTGTTAGATTTCCCTGTTTGGTGGAAGGCAGATTTCTTGAATGTGTCCTAATGATTCTCTGATTTCTTTTCTGCATCTGTTTTAATGTCTGTGTTTTATATCTGATTTTATTAATTCTTATTCTCTCACTTTCTTTTAGGTTAATTTGCTTAAAGTTTTGTCAATATTGTTAATCTTTCCAAAGAACCACTTCTTCATTTCATTGATTCCTTTGATAGGTTTTAACCTTTTCTATTTCATTAATTATTAATTTTTCCATGATTTTGATAATCTTTTCCCATTTACTAGGGGTTTTTTATTGTTCTTGATTTTCTAAAGACTTTCAATGAATAATTGAGTTATTAATTTCATWTCTTCCAAAATTTTTATGTAGGCATAATACATTATAAACTTTCCCCTCATGATTGCCTTCATTGTATTTCATAGATTTTGCTAAATTTTTAAAATTTTCATTAAATTCTAAGAATTTTTATTTTGTTTTTGATGTTCATTTCCTCAACTTTGATACTGTACATTGTTGTTTGGTTTCTATGACTTTGCACATTTTGCCATTTCTTGGCCTGTTGATATCTATCTCCAATCCCTGGCAGTTAGAAGATAGGATTTTGTTCTTATTTTCCTATATTTTTGAGAGTTATTTTTGTCTGAAAATGTGGTTTATTTTGGAGAAACTTCTATGGGCTTCTGAAAATATGTTCCAGTGGAATGTTCTATAGATATGTTACATTAATTTCTTTTGTGATGTCATTTAACTCCAAGAATTTCTGTATAATTTCTCCCAATAAGACCTAAATAATAATAAGAATGTGATATGTAATGTGTATCACTGTGTTCTATTTGATATGAAATTTTAAATCTAATAATATTTCTTTTGTCAAATTGTGAGTACTCCAGTTTTTGATATATATATGTTTAGGTTTGCAATATCATGTCATTGTATTTTTTACCCTTTAGTTATACTATATTCTTGTGTCTAACATTAACTCTGGATTGAAGTTTATTTTGAAAGATATTTGTATAGGCATTCCTGTTTCTTTCTTATTTCCATTTTTTCTTACATTAAAGTTTCAATCCTTTTACTATAAATTTGTATCTAATTTGTGATATGAGTTATATTTTTTAAAGGTGGGAAACCACACGTCCTGTTTTTTTTCTTCATCCAAACTATTATGATGTCTTTTCATTGGGGATATCAGACAATTCATATTAAATTATTATTACTGTTTATTAATTTCTGCCTTTTGCTGTGTTCTCCACATTCTAATAGACATTGTTTGATTCATTATTCTGGAATTATTTATTGGTTCTTTTATTTCTTTAGCATGTTTATCCTTACTTACAATTATTTCATAAGGATCCCACGAAGTGGCTTAATAGATATAAATGCTTTGAACAAGTTTTATCATGAAAAAAATGTCCCTTCACGTTTCAATTATGATATATATTATTTTGAGTATAGTAGTCTGAGTTCACATCTATGCTCTTTCTTAGCTTATATAATATAGGTATAATTTCTTCTGGCTTTAATAGTTTTCACTGAAAATTTTCTGTTATCATTATGAACCTGCCTTTGTTTGTAACTTGTTCTTTCTCTCTTGGATCTTTCAATTTATTTTCACAATTCTGTCAGTTTTGGTTTGAACTGTTATATGATGATTCTATGTCAGTCTATTTGGTGTACTATATACCTCTTGTACCTTGACAATATTGTTTTCTTTATATAAGGGAAATTTTCTTCTAAACTTTTGTTGAAGGTATCTTCTGTGCCTTTGACCTGAGTCTCTATCCATAACGACTATGAATAAGTTTGTTCATTTTATAGTGTCCTACTGTTCCTGCATTTCCTATTCTTGAGGTATTGTTTTGTTTCATATTATAAAATTTCTTTGGCTGTGTGATCTAATTCTTCTATGTTATAGTCAAAACTTAATATTCTGTCCTGAGTTTCATATAAACTTTTAAGTCTTCTTCCAAATCTTTTTTCTTTGCTTGAAATCCTGAATTTTTCATTGCAAGTTTAATTTTGTCTTTTTCTTTGAGATTCTACCTTCTTATTAAATTCTATTTTCATATATTAGATTATTTTCTTTATTTCATTCAACTTTTGTGGGTTTTTTGTCTTTTATCCTGGAATTTCTTCATATCATCTTAAATTCTTTGGTGGAACATAAAACAATATCAGGAAGTTTGTTAAGATAGAGCAGGTTGAGACTCAGAGACTCAGTTGGTACACACCTGAGGATTATGTGACTTCAAGCTCCCTGCTAGACTCCTGACTTGGAATGCATTCCATGCTTCCCTCAAAAAAAAAAAAAAAAAAAAAAAAAAAAGATGTGACCACAGTCACGTAGGCCCAAAACAAAATTCTCCACGCTAATAAGGTACCAAGAGGTCCTAAGGCTTAGCCAATAAACTTCCCTTCTCAGACATTCCTCTCTGCACCCTGAGAAGTGGAGTATGGTTTTATGCATCCATTTTCCACCATGCCAATAAACTGTTTAGAACCATGGACTGTCTCTTTTTAACAAGATCTGCTGCGGGGAGCCATGAAGGGCCTTCACCTACAGAGCTGCTGCCTCATCTCCCTTAGAAGGCCTTTCTGATCTCCCAGCCACAACCACCACCAAGCTTGCCTCCATCAAGCTAAGGACAATTTCCCACAAGCCAGAGCTCCTCACTTTCCCAATAAGCCTTGAAAAGATGCTCTCCCCAGCTTCAGGTGCCTGACTCCATTCTCTCCTCTTCCATGACTCCCAGCTGTGCCTGGATATCCGATAGTTTGAGAAAACCATGGCCACAGCCTTTTCTCATGCAGGGTATCCCCGAACCAGCTCTGGCTTTCCCATACCTCAGACGGCAATGTCCCACTCCTGGAGCAGTGCCTGGAGCTCCCCTACAGCCCAGCACCCACCYAGGTGGCAGCTAGGGATAAGCCCAGTCAAACTCCCAAGCTGCCATGCCCTGTGGCAGAGTAGGAACAGGCCTACAACTCTACATTCTTTGATCATGAAAGTAAATTTTTGGAGGAAGGATATTACTATCCAAGTAATAAGTTTTGGATATTCATGTTTGTATATTTATGATGAGACTTAGATACCCAGGGTTAGAAGTTTGGCAATATTTCTTGGTCTTGAAATATTGTCTCTCTGTTTTATATAACATATCACAGACATTCATGCTCAGCTCAGCAAGGTTTTTTAAACTCTGGAGAAAAGCTTCTATACATTTAAAATATTCTCACAGCATTCTATAGGAATCTTGTGGAGGATCTCAGGAAAATAAATTTTAGTGTAGTGTGGAATCCTAACCCAAAGAGTAGGGGTAGAAAAGAAGATTTCAAAAAGTAGCTGTGATACCTGTGATCCTCAGGACAGTGGTAATATATCCTGGTGCATATCATTTACATTATGCTTATATATTTTTAAGAAAAATTTAAGATTTGGATGCCAAGAAACTCCTTGCTGAATGTATATGGCATCCTATAACTAGGCATACTGATGCCTAAGTAAAATGGAAGAATTCACTTATTGACATATGCCATGATCCTGACTTAATATTGGGGAAGAAGGCATGTTCATGTTTTTTCCACAGAATGCTGCAGAAGCATGCTAGCTGCCAGAGTAATTGGTGTGGCATGCTGAAGATATGCTGACTGTGGGCTTGCTGAGTGCCCAGACAATGGTGACATAAGAGCTATATTGGGTATATGTTCTTGACTTACTTTAATTATCAAATGTCCCCAATTAGATAAATTGTCTTGCTTCAAGCTTTTAGACCTTGTGGGACAGACCATGGAGACTGTTAAACTAACTTAGAAAAATTAATTTAAAGAGGAGATATAATGACTCTTCTCTTTCCTTTATTGTGATCAGCTGACTCAGTCAAAGACTGGTCTAGAAATAAATTCAATATTGGAGATTCCAATTATGAAGATGGCTAACAATCTTCTTCAGCCATCTGAGTTAATTTAAAATATAGTCTCCACTGACATTTCCTGAGAAGTAACAGCTTGTCTCTTGATTCACAAAGCTACCTCCCCCAGCCCAGAGGCCAGGTTTGTGTCTTTTAAATTGCTTATTTGCAACTGATTTGGATACCTCAGGACATCCAAAGACAAGTTAATCCTGTTCCACCTTTAACTCTTGACTTTGTTTATTCATCAGACTGGTTGTCTCCACCCAGGCTCACCTGGATTAAAAATTGTTATGTCTGTTAAAGACGCTTGCAGATCCCCTGGCTTCAAAACTTATACAAATGGGTCTCCTTTCATGGGCCACATAGAACTCAGATCTATGTGCGTCTGCTTGCGAGCAGACATGGACACCAGTGAGAGGTGTGAGGCAAAGCACTGCAAGGGAAGGATCATATTTTCTGGCTCTGAGTTCCCTGGAAGCACACCTAATTGCATAGTGGTTGATGTCAAGGGGCTGTCCTTAAAATAATAAGGGGGACTATTACCCCTCCTCTCCAAAAAGACATTATATAATATTTAAGAGGAATTATGGTCACTGTTTTCTTTCCATGGTTAATGTCCACCATCTATTGATGGCTATTTATCCACTTGTTTGTGACCTCCTCATTTTCAAACTAATCAAAAGGGAGGAAATGTACAGAGCCATACTGGGGTGTCATGCCACTTGGTAGGAACTTGACATTGATCAAGGTGAACTTCCTCTCCCAGCCTTTGTTGAGCAGGGATTCCTGTGCTAGTCAGGATCCTGCTCCACCTAGAGTGGAGTGCTCATAGTGAAGGTGAAGTTCATTGTTCCTCCAGGTCCACAAATTCCTGAATTAAGCAGGTGACCAGCCCAGCTGCCTGAGCAGTGGAGACAAGAACCACCAGACCACTTCCCCAGAACTCACCCCGGAGTCTGGGGGCAGGGGCTCACCGAAACTCTTAAATTGTCAGACCTCCATAGAACTTGGGCCTCRATCAGCAATTGGTTTGTCCTGGCCTTCATTCTTTTCACACACACCTGCATCTATCCCCCAGCTTCTCTTCCAGGAACCCAGTTCGCGGTAGCTGCTGGCAGCTTCAAGTGGTAAGGTTGAGTAGACTTACAAGTGTGAGACTAGAGTACATCCCTTCTGAAGGTTAATCCTTAGGCACATGGGATAATGGAGTAAAAGATTGGATGACGTAGTTGGTGAGTGGGTTTCTTATCTAGAGATGGAGTTCATACGAACTCTAAGTGGGATGGATGGAATTAGTGGCATGAGTCAGTTGGTCTGGAAATGGATATCGGAAGGTAGACACTAGACACATTGTCCTCAGTAAGGCAGGTGTCATAATTGGATGAATTTAAGAATGTGAGGCTAATATGGTTCCCCTCCCTAAGGGGTAGTATTCATCTAGACACAGGAATAGATGGAGTTTAATGAAAGCTTTAATCCTTCCTTCTGAAGATAGGGACAGGTGAGTATGGCAGAAAAAAATGTATGGAAAACAACTGTGTTTGACAAATATAGTGTTAGTGATAAGGGTGTCAGAGCTACTCATCAAGGTTTCATAGAGGTTTTATTTCTAGTATGGGTGACATACCTGAAGGGTGAGCAAGAAAGGCTACAATAAGGTAAGCATGTGTCTGGAGGCCCTAACACAGGTCTGTAACTGAATTTTATGTAGAGTTTGTATCTGAAGATTTTCCTAAATTCCTTTATTGGTTCCAATATGGGCTTGCACATAAGAATAACCCAATATACAGAATCAAAATTTTATTTTTTCCCTTTCCTACTTGAATTATACATTTCTTATCTTGTTTAAGTGCTTGACTAGAATTTCCAGTACTATTTTGGAAATATGCATCTGTATTGAAATCTTCTTGTATAATTGCTTCTGATAAAAACCTAAAGAAAATCATGTTTTTAATATTCCTTATTAAATTCCTATCTCTATTTCTCATTAATTGAATGCTTTTTACTAATGAAGGTTGTTAATATCAATTGCTTCTCCAAAAATTTAAAGGACAGAAGGACATTAGTTTTGTTTTTAACTCTGTTATTCTGTTACATCACGTAATACTTAAAGTATTGTATTTTTAGGTATCACTGGATCCTAGATTAATTGTCATTTGAATATGTTCCATTGTTTATTTTAGTTTTCTGTTTCTTATACTAAATATAATTGAATCGTTATTTGCCATTGTAAATTTGTTTGTAGTTTCTTGACTGGATTTTTTATTAGAGTTATACTAGCTTCTTTGTTTAAGTATGAAAGCAGTACTCGTTATTCATTGTTTTGGAAGAGTGTCATTGGTATCATCATTGACTTTTTAAATAAAGGAAGATTTCAACAATGGAGCAATTGGTTTTGGGCTTTTGCTTATGAAAATTTTGACTGATGCTAGTTAATTGTGTTTTCATATTAATTCTATTAATCATTTTTTAAATTTCCTCAGGATTATGTTAAGTAGGTTGCTATATCAATAGTAATATGTTTAATCCATGTCATCAAAATTAAGTAAATCATAATTTATTTTACTTCTAATTGTTCTGTAGTCTTTGAAAAAACCATACACCTATTAAGTGAATTGAGATTATGTTCTATTTCACTCTTTCTCTCCAAATACTTTTGGGATTCCTCATGATATTTCTTGTCCAACTACATGTCCTATCTATCATCTATCTATCTATCTATCTATCTATCTATCTATCTATCTATCTATCTATCTATCTATCAAGTACAATCAGTGTTGTCCATGTGCACATGGTTGTGGGATTACCTACTGGGGCATATAAAATCGACCTGTGTTCATACTACCAAAGGAAAGTGTTTTTTAACTTCTACTCCTACCTCCAATAGCCATCAACTGCCAAGAACTTAGCATTATGTGGAACCTCATATATCCCTTCCCACATGCTTGACTTCTTAACTGTATTGATTTTGTATGAGTCTTAGGTAGGTAACTACTGCTGCTCTGAGCTCATGAGCCATATCATATGTAGAGTACAACATTCATAGTATCCCTCTACATTTTTTGGCTCTAACATTTTTCCTACTCTCTCTTCCACAGTATTGCCTGATTCTTGCAGGAGGCTTCTTCATATTTTATATCACCTATGTTCTACTATCTATTGTTATTTTGTATTAGTAGTTGACTCACAACGTCATAGGTTCTCAGGGAGCCTCTTCATGCATACTTCTTTTTGTTTCATCTGATACCCTCATTTCTATACCCCTTTACTCTACTACCAAACTCTTCTAGTAGGATTCCTCCTTTCCATTTTCACTTCATCTATATTCTACTATGCCAAGTCTTACCAATATTGCCCTTCTAGTTTCCTAATTTCTAACAAATATTCTACATTAAACACACAAATAAAATATATAAAGTTAAATTTTTCATATAATGGCAAGTATCCAACTTTTGGGGTGGGGAGCTGGGTGATATCACCTAATATACCTTTTTTCAGTTCCATTTATTTACCATTATATTTCACAGTGTAATTTTTATTACTGAGTAATATTATATTAGGTATGTATACCACTTTTTCATGATCCATTTTCCAGCTGATGGACATGTAGATTGGTTCCATTTACTAGCTATTTTGAATAGAGCAGTGATAAACAAGAATTTGTAACTATATCTGTAGAAACATAAAATTCTTTGAGTATGTGACTTTCAGTTTACAATCCCACAACAGTATGTGTTTTTTCTCCCATTGCCATATTAGTATTTGTTGTAATTTGTATTCCCAGTGATGTCTGATTTTGACTAGTGTGAGGTGGAATCTTAATTCAGTTTTAATATACATTCTTTTGATGTAGCTAGTTTTAATTTGCATTTGTCTGATGGCTAAAAACAATAAGCATATTTTTAAGTATTTAGTAACCATTTGTAATTATTATTTTGAGAACTTCTATTCAGCTCCATAGCCTATTTTTAGTTGGGGTGTTTGTTTTCTCAGAGTTTAGTTTTTAAAGTTATTTTTGTATATTCTAGACACAAAACTTCATTCAAGTTCATGCCTGAAAAAAAAAATAACTTGTACTTTAGGTTTGGAGAACTCACTTTTATGGTGTAAGTGAAAATAGAATAGGCATTCATTTTTTCTATATACATTATATTAAGGTTATATGTTTTCCCTTTTGTCCTAGATTTCTCACATTTTCTGTTCATATTTTAAATTTATCATTGGCTTTTTACCAAGTGATCCAATTCCTCTATATTATTTTCCGTACCTGGTAATCTTTTCTACATGATCTGGCTTATTGGTGAGACTTATTGGGATTTTATTTCCTAATTGTTTTTTTTAAGACCAGTACCATTTCAGTTCTTTTCCTTAAGCATTTTCCATCTTCTAATTGAATTATGTCTTCATATGTTTTATGTTCTATTGACTTCTTTATTTTATTCAGCTTTATTTGTGTTCTCCTGGATATATTAATACCTCATTTGAGTTGTCTAAACATAGTTATGAGCAATTAAAACATCTTTGGAAATTGTTTCTAGTAGATTTTTTAGGGGCCTTTGTTAGGGGATTAGTAATTTTTTTATGTGAGAAGTTATCTCGTGTTTTCCTTTTCCCTATGATTTTCTTTCTGTGATGGGATTTGTGCTTGTAGATTAGTTTGCAGTTTGAATCCTTCCTTCTTTCCTTACTTTCTTTTGTTTTTCTTTTTTTTTTGTTTTTTGTTTTGTTTTGTTTTATTTTGTTTTGTTTTCCTGTCAGTGGAGGTGCTTACAATGTTCAGGGGAGTAGTATATTTTAGAGGAATTTTGAAGTTGTTTTCCTCTGTGGGTGGTTGCAGGAAGTTCCTTGGCAGGGTAGATGGGTCTAAGTAGATAGACATAGCCTCCCGTGTTGTTCTAGTGGCCATGTAGTCTTCATCTCTACAACTGAGAGACCTGAGTGAGAAACAGAAGCTTAATCAGAGAACCAAGTCCCAAGGTGAAACACATCCAGCCAGAAGCTGAGAGTCACTGGTCCTACTGTATTCCTTTCCGCACTCAGGAAATAATGTTTCCTAGCAACCCTGGGAACCACTGGTCCTACTACATTCTTTTCTGCACTTAGGAGATACCATTTCAAAGGGTGATAATCACTCCTTTTCTGTAGCATCAGTTAATTAATGGCCAGATGTTCTCCATAAACCTCTTACCCAATCATGTAATGCCAAGGCTTAGTTGGAAACCCAGGCTTGCAGTTTTTTCCTTTAAAAGCCCCTTCCGCTAGACCTGCTGCATCAAGGAAGATTTTTGTCCAGAGCTTGAGCTTGTGCTGAATAAACCCTCCTGTGACTTACACTGGAGTCCTGGGGTCTTTGGGGACTCTTGATCTGGGCATAGCACAGCAAAATTCTCTCGGGCTATTTTGGGTCTGGTGCAGGCCCAGTTGACTTGGTACCTGAATCAAGGTTTCTGCAGGTGTGTATAAGAAGCTGGTACCTCCCAATGATGCAGAAGACAGTGTCAACTAGACTTCTGATGCAAAAAAAACAAAAACAAAAACAAAAAAAACCCAAAACATTCTGGGCCATATAGACAGGCTTCAATAGGGAAAGCTGGGAAAGTCTTAATGTTAACTGGAGGTCGTACCCTCTTAGTTCCTGGACCAAAGAGTTCCGGGAACAGTAAAAGAGCATGGTGCAAGATGCTAATATGTATCTCCCATCTCTCATGGACATGATTGGCAAAAGGAGCAGAGACAGTGAGGGGGGTAGATTCAGAAGCCTTGTGAGTACATGCATATGGTAAATGACCACACTGGGACAAGCTATCAGTAGGGAAATCAACTTTACTTAGGATGATTCAAGGATTATAAAATTTGATAGGACTGAAGGTAAGGACATCCAGGATGAAAAAATATCATTGCCTGATGGCTTAGGAAAACCTCATTAGTGTGGGGAAGCAATTCAGGAATCTCAGGTACTGCCTTAACGGGCTCATGTTGGGAGAACAGAAATTGATCCTGTAATCTAACTGAGGCTACATGACATTCCTTGGGTAGAGTCATATGTGTGGGCCTAGAATTCCATACTTGAGATCACAGAAGGAGAAGCCCTGCTAATGAAGACAATCGCAATATTGCACTGAGCCCAGAGGATATACGGTCATGGGATGGATTTCCACCTTAATTAGCAAAGTGTTCCCACAGGCTAAGCTTGTCTTTGGCTTGGCAAAAAGTTCCCAGGCCAATGCATGAGAAGTTGGGACCCCCCTACTAGTTGCAGGATTCCATAAAGGCTGTGCTCTAGGAACAAAATTATCTGAAGCTCTGAA
>BDUI01010555.1:13601-24051 GCA_002335545.1 Apodemus speciosus
CATCTAGCATGTATCAGGCCCTGGCTAACTAGAGCCTCCCAGCATGCACCAGAGATCCTATAACAAGCCGTTAGATCAGAAAGCTCAAAAAGCATGGCCTTTGTAACCAGTGCCTACTTGCACTGACTAGACATGGGCATCACCAACTATGATCCCAACATTTGGTAGGTGGAATRGGGGAGGTCACATGTTCAAGATAACCCTGGGCTATGTACACATAGCTTTTTTAAAAAGCAAGATGATGCCTTTGTGTTCAGTCCAGCAGCAGTGGCACACATCCTCAATCCCAGCCTGGTCTAAAGTTCCAAAACAGCCAGGACTGTCAAAGACACCCTGTCTCAAAAACCAAAAGAAACTATTAATTACAGGAGCTTCGTTTTATCTTCAAGATAGGGGCACCCTCACATGCGAGTGGCTAAAATGGCGGCTGGCTGTAATCAAATCTTCCCCATCTTTAAGTCACTGAAAGTCAAGAGCAGCCCAAGGTCTCCCTCAATTTATTTAAGAAAACTACTGAACTAGAAATGACTATACACCAAAGTGGTTGTCATACAAAGCTCAGATCCCAACAGACAAAAAAACCAGCTAGCAAGGAACCTTTCCGGCTTGTTAGCCAACCCCTAGTGGATGTTTGGAATTGATACAGCTCTTAAAGGGTTCTATGTGTACAGAACTGCTAGATAGAAACAACTGCTTTGGGGCTTTTACAAATGGGACCATCTATGTTAAGAGAAATGATGAGACAATCCAATCTCTAAACTGTCCCAAGCATCCTAGAAACAGGGTAGCAGACAATGGAGAACCATGTAGGGCAGATCTGTCATCATTTTTCCAGACATGGAAGAAAAAGTAAGAAGTTGTGAAACACTGAGGATCAAGCACCCTCCAGGTAAGCCAGACTTGGCCCCATCTCCACCAGCTGATCCCCAACATTTCAACTTGCATTTGTTAGATTGAAACTAAGGATGTGGAACATATAATATGTGGCAAGATGTTCTTTAGCTACAGAGAAAATATGGGCACAAAAGGGCAGCTGAAAAGATCAGGTGGGAAAACAGCCAAAGGACCTCTGCTACAAGAGACCATAGTCCCAGAGCAACCTGGCATTTCCAACACTGGGCAAGGTCTCACAGAGCATCCCACACTCACCCAGGCTTGGGGTTTTGTTTTTAATTTTTATTTCAAAAGCTTGGATAGCTTCAATATCCAGGTCGTGGCAAAATCAGGACACGTGTAAAATACCTTACAATACATTAGATTCCCAAAAGGTACCAAAAAGTACAGTAAAATTAACACTTCCATTGCTGGAAATGTATGACACAAATAATATAAAATTAAAGGGTGAAAAAAGGTGACACTGGTTTCCTAAGATACAGTTTACTCTTTACAACCAGGGTCCACAGGTCCAGGCTGCAGAGCGGCAGCAGGAAGCAGACCCTCCAATCTAACAGGGTAACCTGGTAATAAAATCGGCCCCCTAATGCCGCTCTGGCCTCTGAGACGCCACACGCTGCCTACAACAACTAGAGCTCTGGAATAGTAAACAGGAGAGTGATTTCCGGGGGAAATTTTAAATAAGATGCACATGGGACAGGCCATAAAAGTTTGCCAAGTTAAATTTGGTACATAATTGTGTTCACTCCGCGTCCAAACAAAGCGTGGGCGGTCGTCACTCGGCCGCTCCTGCTGCCTCTCAGTATGGCTTGTAGTTATTCTGATGACCACCACGTCGCTGGCTCTTCCCGTAATTTGTACTACCCTGACCTAGGAATAAGAACAACGTTGTGTCTACTAAACTATACATTTACCCAGTGCCAGGCGCTTGCCACACATCCTCAGAATTTAACACTGCACAGCAACACCAGCTTCTTMTTACACCTTACTGAGAAGACTAAGCTAGAGAGAGCTCCATTCAGTAGCTCCAGTGCCTGTGCCAGGCCTGTCTGACTCCAAAGCCCCTGCTGCCGGTGGCCCCTGCACTACCTGACCTACCTCCCCTAGGAGGAAGTAGATAGGGCCTCCCTCTCCTACTTACTGTAGTCGTAGCCGGGGCCGTAGCCGTAATAGCCATAGGGCGAGTAGTCGTAGCCGCCATAGCCCGGCCCGTAGCCCTGCTGGTAGCCGTAGCCCTGGTTCCAGTAGTTGCCGTAGCCCTGATTCCAACTCTGACTCTGACCTGTGGGGGGGAGCAGGGCACAGGGGCCCATGGACCATTTAGCACACGCAGGAGCTAGGATGGAGGAAATCCTGCCCTTTGGGTGGCGGGGTTATTACTATGGCAACTCAGAAGCCAAGAGGCTACTGTTCTGGTACAGAGGGCCCTAGGCACAGCCTTGTAATCCAGGAGGGCCAGGATGCCAGTTCACTTCACTTGTGAATACAGAAAGCTTACTCACTCAGACCACCCTCTGATCACCTCCACCCTCACTTGGCAGCTTTGCCTTGAAAAAGATGCAGTTCAGGCTTTGGAGTTAGAGGGGCCTGGGATGGAAGGAGCTGAGCTAAGCGCCTGGCACAGCTTTGCCTTTCTGCCCACAGGTATGTGTGTACCAAGACTCAGGACAGCCACAAAGCTAAGCATAACCCACTGTGTCACCACCATTCTCCCAGTGCAATGCAAATGTCCCATTGGCCTGGGGGCCCCCAAGCTGCACAGATGAGAAAGATAAGGCTCTTCATTCTGTGAAGCCAGGAGCCACAGCAGCACAAGCACAGCTTCCACCCAAGAGAACCAATCCAACCCCACTTCACCCCAGCCCGCCCACCTGCCCACAGACACCAGAAGGCGACCCCCAAGACAGGCACAGAAAGCTCTTTGCAGGCAGGCAAAGTCTTCATCCAGCTCCCACTTACCTCCACCACTGCCTCGGTTTCCTCGATTGCGATTTCCTCTGCCCCCAGAACCATACTGCTGTTGCTGATACACCTCTTTGGGCTGGGCAACCTTGATTTCACACTAAAAGCCAAGAGGAGACAGGGTCAAGTCCTGTGGGACAAGCTCAGGGATGGAATGGTGGGCAGGAGGCCACTAAGGTTTACTCTTCTCTTTTTACAGAAGATACTACTCAKCCTACTCAAATACTCATAACAGGACAGCAAGATGACACCCACCTTACAGATAAAACAAGTGTGTGAGGCTTCAGTGGAAGACATTCTGCCTGCTACTCTCGAAGCACTGGTCAACTGAGATAGGCTTTATTTATTTCTAAACCAAAACAAGACCCTCTCAGCTYTCAAGAGGGTGCACATGCTTCAAAAGAATGGTGTTTTTAAAGACCGTCCTAACATACTCCCATTGAAAAAAAATGAAAAATGAGCTGGACATGGCACAAGCCTTTCATCTCATCTCACCAGGTGGTAGAAACAGAACTCTTCAAGTTTGAGACCAGCCTGGTGTATATATAGGGCAGCCAGGACAGTCGGACAATGATCTCTCAAAAGGGATGGGAAGATAAACTTTTTTCTTATCAAGCTATGCCTTCTATTTTATTGAATTAAAGACACTAAATAAGCCGGGNCCTACTCAAATACTCATAACAGGACAGCAAGATGACACCCACCTTACAGATAAAACAAGTGTGTGAGGCTTCAGTGGAAGACATTCTGCCTGCTACTCTCGAAGCACTGGTCAACTGAGATAGGCTTTATTTATTTCTAAACCAAAACAAGACCCTCTCAGCTCTCAAGAGGGTGCACATGCTTCAAAAGAATGGTGTTTTTAAAGACCGTCCTAACATACTCCCATTGAAAAAAAATGAAAAATGAGCTGGACATGGCACAAGCCTTTCATCTCATCTCACCAGGTGGTAGAAACAGAACTCTTCAAGTTTGAGACCAGCCTGGTGTATATATAGGGCAGCCAGGACAGTCGGACAATGATCTCTCAAAAGGGATGGGAAGATAAACTTTTTTCTTATCAAGCTATGCCTTCTATTTTATTGAATTAAAGACACTAAATAAGCCGGGTGTGGTGGCGCACGCCTGTAATCCCAGCACTTGGTTGGAAGGCAGAGGCAGGCGGATTTCTGAGTTCGAGGCCAGCCTGGTCTACAGAGTGAGTTCCAGGACAGCCACCAGGGGCTACACAGAGAAACCCTGTCTGGAGGGGGGGGAGGCGAAGACACTAAATAATTTTGAGTATTTACTTCTAGGCCCATCAGCAGTTTTCACTACCATAGAGTTCTTCCTACTACTTCACATTAGGGCACACCAAAAAGAAAAGTCATTGTTCACTAGACTAACTAAAAAATGCCCCACCCAACTGCCTGATTTAATCCCCAACCCAAGCTTTTTAAAACTCCCAAAGAGAATGGGAAAGAACCTTTCTGGCGCCCCACCCTACCTCAACCAGCTGCCACTCCAGTTCTCTAGTAAGTTATACATASACTCAGMCACAGCCAGCCAGCCACACCTTCAATCCTAATTAACTTGAAGTGTATCACTCCACTAACATATCACTCCACTAAACATGACTCCACATTTGCAGTTAAAAGAATCCCCATGAAGCTCTTTTCAGGTCTTAGCCTGCAGTAAGGTTTGACTACAGCAGCAAAGCTTCCTCTGAAGCAAGAAAAACTTCAGTATAGATGGAAACTTACTAATTACTGAGTTCCAGAAAACTGACTTCTATTAAGACCACTGAAAGTCTCATAACCTCTAACACCAAATSAGAAAACAAAGACTCTAATCAACAGCTCTATTCACAGAAGCCAGGCTTCCTCTTTGCCTCCTATATACCTGCTTTTTAGTTTTTATTAATGATCCTTTTAAGAACAGTATATGGTGCCTACAGAAGCCCAAAGTGCATCAGATCCCTTGATGTGTGGTTATATATAGGTGGTTGTGAGCCACTGTGGGTGTTAGAAAAGGACCAGGGCCTCCTGAAGAGCCAGCTGTTTCCGCCCGACCATCTATTTGGAGAAACATAAGCTCTTACTGACTGAGAAGGTCTCCCAGGTAATCTATACCTCCAAGAGCCACAAGAAAGTGACAGTTTTGACACCTTACCTTGCTTCCACTGACAGTATGGAATTTTTTCTCCAGAACTTTCTTCACAGGGTCTTCCTCTTTAAATGTAATAAAAACAAAACCCCGTCTTTTGTTCAACTTCGGATCTATTGGAAGTTCAATGGCCTCAATCTGTAAAAACATACAAAAGTTCAGGTTTAAACCTCTGATACCCCAAAACAGATATGAGTCTAAGAAAAGAACACTGAAAGTTGAGAACACCCCATTATATAAATACTGCATCCAGGAAAGGCCGACAAAGACCAGGAAGAAACAAGCCACACTCACCTCCCCAAACTGCCCGAAGTATTCTCTGATCTTTTCCTCTGTGGCTTCAGGGTTTAGACCTCCCACAAAGATTTTCTTCACAGGATCCTTCTTCATAGCCATAGCCTTTTTAGGGTCAATGACTCGACCATCCAGCCTGTGTTCCTTCTGATCTAAGACCTGTGTAAAACAGCAATGTCAGGTTCTAAACACAAGTATACACCAAATGAGCTTCTCTCTAGAGCTAAGCCAAATGGAGTTCCCAACCCAATGTTCTCCAAACCTCCCACACAGATGATCATTTCAATACCTATATCCCAGTCCTTCCTAAGCAGTAGTCAACTTAGGATCCAACTCCTTTCGATAAAGCAGTAGGGACAAAAAAACACATCTAGTGCTGAAATCCTTACTCTACCCTACTTCATTGCACCTTCACTTTTTCTGAAATTTAGGATTTGGGGTGCCATCCCCCATTTAATTGGATAAAAAAACAAACTATCCTCATAATCKCAGACTTTTAATCCCCACAGTAATACATTTAACACCAAATTTACGCCCATGAATASGCATTAAAAAAGGTAGTAAGGGAAGGCTGAAGGCWGTGGCGGCCCAGCTCACTCCCCYMCTGCAGGGTTCYCGGTAAGCTTTTACAGTATGAACTGTAATCCTCCAGAATCACTCCCTTCATCTGTACTACCCCTCAAACAGGAATCTAAGCTCACTTATGCAGTTATCAACATTACACTGCATAAGTTCCTTAGGAGTCAGACTCCTAGTAGATTGCGGCAAAATACCCAGCTTACCTTCTCCACACTTGAAGAATCTTTGAAGAGAATAAACCCAAACCCTCTTGATCGTCCAGTGTTGGGATCCATTTTTATTGTACAGTCAACGACCTCTCCAAACTTAGTAAAGTAATCCTTTAAGTCTTTTTTGCTGGTATCCCAGCTCAGACCACCAACAAACATTTTTCTGAAAGTGAGAAAGACACGACCRCAAATTTTAAAAGCTGTAATTTTAATTAAGGAGAATTCTGACACTTTTCCTGGCTGGGGAAGGCTTAKGAAGCCACAGTCCCATGGACCAGTCTGAGATGGCTGCCCCCTTTCAAGTTAATCCTGTGTTGCTCTGTAATCTCGACTCAACTGGAACTCACAGCTGAACGAGATTGCAAAGCAACACGCTGTACGTACCGGGAAAAAACTTAGTCAACAATATGACCCATGACCCCTCACAAGTTTGAATCAGAGTGACCTGCATTCATGAGTCTCCTGGAGCTCCAAACCTCCCAAGTACCTGTCCCAAGGAACTCTGGGTTTCCTGGTGCCAAGACCGCCCCAGGGTTCAGACTGGGACTCCGCCCCTCGACTCCAGGCAGGCTAGGCCCGGCCCGCTGCGCGCCAACTCCGCCTACGCAGCACAGACGCAGCCCTCGCGGCCCGATTCTCGATCCGCCGCTTTTCCTCTTCCGGGGCCGCCCGCCCCGAGGCCCGCTGTAGCCCAAGCACCGCGCGAACCGCCTGGGTCGGCTTCAAAGTCGACCCCGCAAACTCCTGCAAACTCCAAAGCGCGGAACCGCGCCCGGGCCCGCCGGCAAGCGCGCCAGGCACTGCTCCGCGGGCCGTCCGCCCCTCCCCCCGCCGCGTGGCGCCAACAAAAGACTGCCCCAGAACAAAGGCGGCGGCCCAGCGGCCCGGGGCCGCACCTACCCCGCGTCCTCCTCGTTCTTGCTGGCGTTGATCTGGTCGCCCTCGGCGCCGTTCTGGTTCCCGCTCGGGGCGGTCGTGGTTCCGCCCCCAGACCCGGCCGGGGCCGCGGGGGCCGCGGCCCCGGCGCCGGGCTCGACCTGGGCCTCGCCTTCAGAGGCGGCCTCATGTCCGTTCTCAGTGGCGCCAGTCGTCTCCATGGGCTGCTCCTCAGCCGCGTCCGACATGGTGGGCCAGGCCGCAGCGGCTACTGCAACGAGCGGCGACAGCGCGTCAGGCCCCGCGGCACTCCCCGAGCTCCCGCCCACCGCCCGCGGCCGGGCCGCTCACCTCGCCGCCGATGACGCCGCGAGGCCCTACTCGCCGCAGAAGGCGACGCGGGCTTGGCCGCGGTGACGCTCGCACCCCTGAGGGCTCGTCCGCGTCCACGGACTCTATCGCTCCGCTCGGCCGCCGCCGTTCACTGTCGATAAAGGAGATCTTAGCTCCGTCCCGCGCGGTGCCACCGCCTGACAATGCCAACTCGTGGAGCTCTTTATAATGCCGGAGCCGGGCACCACCTCGTAACAACGAATGTTCTCATTGGCTAAAGTGAACCGCCACTCACCATTATCCTGGCACTTTATTGGCTGTGTCTGCGCGCGCGCTCTAGATCCGGGCGGGCTTTGTCCTCATTTTAGAACGCGCGCGAGTCGGAGAACTGTCTACGGTTCCGGTCACCGGGCGGGCACGTCGAGTGTCCCCAGCTGCCCGGGGTACACGGCAGTCTGTCATCCCCCTCCTCACATCCTATCCTACACTAGCAACCCCGGCCTCCCAAAAGAGGAGAATGAGCCGGAGGAAGGCCCTAAATCCAAGGTCGCCTGGAGGAAGTAGCCTAATCTTGGCTTCCGAGATACCGAGAGCTCCGGTCATCCGAGGCCTTTAGCGCGGCCTGCTCCTTAACCTGGGCATCATGCCGGTGCTCCTGCCCTCTTATGCTGGCTAGTGCCATCCATGGAAGTCTGGCGCGATGAACGTTGGACCGTAGTATTCCCAGTCTCTGCTTGACACCCATAGATACTTCGCATTGAGTTTAGCTTTGCTTTTAATTTTTATTTTGGTTCAGTTTTGAATTTTTTGAGACAGGTTCTGGTATCCTCCGACTGGCCTTGAATTCATAACCCTCCTTTTTCACCCCCTCAGTGCTGGAATTATATGCTGCACCACCACCATGCCTGGCTTAATTTCATTCATTCTAGATGGGAGAAATTAAGATAGTCTTTTTTTTTTTTAAATATAGCCTCAGGGCATGATTGCAGAGTCTGACAACTTACTTTTGGAAAAATAATCCTGTTAAATCATATATGAGGTGATGGTAAAGAAGGGTACTTTTCTTCTAAGCTTTGACCACAAAACTTTAAAGGCCTGAGTTATGCCATGATTCCTGCATGCGTACATGTGTGTTGAGTACAAGCACACAGAGCCTAGGGCCTGCATATGAAAATCAGATACAGCTGGGCGGTGGTGGCGCACGCCTGTAATCCCAGCACTTGGAAGGCAGAGGCAGGTGGATTTCTGAGTTCGAGGCCAACCTGGTCTACAGAGTGAGTTCCAGGACAGCCAGGGCTACACAGAGAAACCCTGTCTCGAAAAACCAAAAAAAACAAAAAAAGTTATCATGTGTATATGGGTGGGGGTACATACAAATTAAACGCCAATGGAGGCCAAAAGAGGGCACCAGCTCCCTTGGAGCTGAGTTACCCACCTGGCAGCACTAAGTGCTCCTAGTCACTGAACCATCTCTCCAGCCCAGATAATCCAGTTAATTCAGCCAGGTACCCCAAAAGACCCCAGAAGGATTTGAGGATTCATGCTATTCAGCAATATATGTGTGTAATTTGTATAATCTCCAGTCTGGAGCTGGATGAGGGGCTCGGGAGTAAACCGCTTACCTCAAATGCTAAAGTCTGTGGGTTCAGGTAGGTTCTCTCTATTCACCCTCACACCCAGACAAAGTCTCATACAACCTAGGCCAGTCTCAACTCTTTATTGAGGGGCAGAATAACCATTAACTCCTAATCTTCCTGCCTGAATGCAGGGCTAGAAATGTGTGCAGGGCTCCCTGCATGCTAACAACATCCCCAGCCCACGAGTTTCATTCATTTTTCTCACCTTCTCTCTGCATTTGAGTTTTGTCTGTTGCTTGTTTTGAGTTAATCTACAAGTTGGTTCCATTGACAGACACCTTTCAGTCCCTCTGCCACAACCACCTGTCACTCTGCGCTGTGCCCACTGCTTTGGGACCTCCTCCCTCCCTCCCCTCAACACACACACCAAGCTCCATCCACAGGAGTCTTTGTGAAAAGAYTGTCTTGTCGATACTTTGTGTGAAGACCCTGGATGACTGGCTTCCCAGCATTCTGAGGAAGGGGTTCTCACTCTGACTTGACCTGACAATAAGGAGCGAGCTGGCTGAGGCCTCAGAGCATCGGTGGTCCCTCTGGCCAGGATCCTTTGTTCTGTGACTTGTGTTGCCTTCCACACAGGTTGGACTTGGTAGGAGCTAGATGAACACATACTATACGTBGCACTAAGGATGGGTCTCTTCTCTAAGTGACCATCYTATCTGYCTTATGAAGCCCAGCATGTCTGACCCAGCCATATCTTGTAGCCACTCCAGCCTAGAGCTGTTTATTTCCCAGAACTCACTAGTGCTCGATTGCTTCTCTATACCACTGAATATTCTGCTTCAGATTTCACCCCCTACTTTCTCCTTCTATTGAGGGTTAAACTTTTAAGGACCTCGGGCGGGAGGTGTAGCTCAACTGGGATGGAACTCACCTAGCGTATGTAAAGCCTTGGGTTCCATCCCCAGCACTGCACAAGGGAGCAAGTCTAATCCAAGCACTCAAGAGAGGGAGGCAAGAGGATCAGGAGCTCAAGAGCATCCTCTGCTACAAGTTCATTTTGAGGCCTGCCTAAGACACATGGAAGATACTGTGTCTCTTCCCTACCACTTCCTCCCATTACTGTAAGGGACCATGAAGAAGGAAACCCAGAGAATCACAGTGGTTTTTCAGTAAAGGGGCATTGAAACTGGGGGGAAGGGCCAGGGGGTGTTTACTGTATCAGTGTGAGGACCTACACTCAGACCTCTTGGGCAGCTTCATAAGGCAAAGGGCAGATTGCTAGGAGTTCTGAGTCCAGCCTGGGATAAACAGCAAGTTCTAGATCAGCCTGGGTTTCACAGTAAGAACTGTTTTGAAAACAAAACAACAAAAACAAAACAGACATCAATGTAAAGGGGGGCTGGAGAGATTGCTTAGTGGTTAGAGCACTAGGTGTTCTTCCAGAGGACCCAGGTTCAATTCCTAGCACCCACATGGGGTCTGTAACCCCAGTCCCAGAGGATCTGATACCCTCATTCAGACATACATGCAGGAAGAACACCGAATGCACCTAAAATCAATCAATCAATCAATCAATCA
>BDUI01010559.1:5785-17245 GCA_002335545.1 Apodemus speciosus
CACAACTGGAGAATCTGGAGGAAATGGACAATTTCCTAGACAGATACCAAATCCAAAATTAAATCAGGATGAAATAGATCATCTAAACAGTCCCATAACCTCCAAAGAAATAGAAGGGGTTATAGAAAGTCTTCCGACCAAAAAAGCATAGGACTAGATGGTTTTAGTGCAGAATTCTATCAGACCTTCAAAGAAGACCTAATACCAATACTCTTCAAACTATTCCATAAAATAAAAACAGAAGAAACACTACCTAACTCATTCTATGAAACCACAATTACCCTGATACCAAAACCACACAAAGATCCAACTAAGAAAGTGAACTGCATTCAATGCTCTTAACTGCTGAGCCATTTCTCCATCCCTGCATTAAAATTTTTAACTTAAAATTTTATCTCATGACAAGATTGTTCAGTGGGTAAAAATGCTTACTGCACAACATGACAACCTGACTTCAGTCACTGTACTCAATAGTAGAAGCAAAGAATCAACTCTTGAAAGCCCTCATGTGCCCAATATGACAGACATATACTCACATACACACATACAGACACACACACACAGACACACAGACACACACACACACACACACACACACACACGTACACATATGCATGCACACTCAATAAACTAAAAATTAAGATAAAAACAAAAATTATGTCATGTCCATGCAGATGTTGTCCAGCCTAGGCACAAGGTGAAGCATGGTACTCTTCATGATAGCCATCAGGCCCTTTCTGTTCATGTGACTAGTCCCCAGACTAAGGGTTTTACAAAGAATTTACAACCACAAAACWACAAGATCATAATCACAGCATAAGAAATCTTTTATATTAAAACTCTTAACTTTAGTAAACATTCTCCCCCCCACCCTACCCCCGCCCGCCCTACTTTTGGACGTGGAAATATGCTAGGTAAGTGATCTATTCCAGTACTCTGGCTCTCACCAAGGACTGCTGTCTTCAAGTGTGCTTACTGAGACTAGTGAATGCTATACCAGCATCTCCTGGTAGCTGCCCTACTGGTACCTRTGCCTTCTTGACTACTCTATACATCAAAAAGATTCTGGACACTGACAACACATTACTGTGTTTGAAATTCAGCTAGTTTTCCTAATGTGTAGCCACCCAGGATACCCCATCCCATGTGAAGAACTAGAATTAAAGGGACAATTGGGGAAATAAGGAGTGGGAGAGTCAAACATTAGAACAATTTGGAACAAATTTGTTTTTTAACCATAGAAACACATCTCAGGAGGTATATGTGAGAAGGTAAGGTAATCTTTAACACAAATTAAATACATAAGAAACTTCTGTATGAAACCCAGAATAGCAAAAACTATTCTCCACACCAAAAGATCTCCTTGGGGAATCACCATCCCTGGCCTCAAGCTCTACTACAGAGCAGTAGTGATAAAAACTTTGGTATTGGTACAGAGACAGAAAGGAAGATCAATGGAATAGAAATGAAGACCCAGAAAAGAACCTGCACACCTACAGCCCCTTGATATTTGACAAAGGAGCTAAAAACATCCAGTAGAAAAAAAAAACAGCATTTTTAACAAATGGTGCTGGATCAACTGGAGGTCCACATGTAGAAAAATGCAAATGACCCATTCTTGTCTCCTTGTCCAAAGCTCAAGTCCAAGTAGATCAAGGACCTCCACATAAAACCAGACACACTGAAGCTTATAGAGGAGAAAGTGGGGAAGAACCTTGAATACATGGGCACAGGGGGAAATTTCCTGAATAGAACACCAGTGCCTTATGCTCTAAGAACAAGAATCAACAAATGGGACCTCATAAAACTGCAAAGCTTCTATAAGGCAAAGGGCACTGTCAATGGGACAAAATGGAAACCAACAAGTTGGGAAAAGATCTTTACCTGGGTATATGCCTACATCCAATAGAGGGCTAATATCCAATATATACAAAGAACTCAAGAAGTTAGACTCCAGAGTGTCAAATAACCCTATTTAAAAAATGGTGTACAGAGCTAAACAGGGAATTCTCAACTGAGGAAATTCTAATGGCTCTGAAGCACCTAAAGAAATGTTCAGCATCCTTAGTTATCAGGGAAATGCAAATCAAAACAACACTGAGATTCCACCTCACACCAATCAGAATGCCTAAGATGAAAAACTCAGGGGACAGCAGATGCTGGAGAGGATATCGGGAAAGAGGAACATTTCTCCATTGTTGGTGGGATTGCAAGCTGGTAAAACCACTCTGGAAATCAATTTGGCAATTCCTCAGAAAACCAGACATAGGACCCAGCTATGACCCAATATATGACCAGTCCTGGGCATATACCCAGAAGATGCTCCAACATGTAATAAGAACACATTGTCCACTATGTTCATAACAACCTTATTTATAATAGCCAGAAGCTAGAAAGAACCCAGATGTCCTTCAACAGAGGAATGGATAAAGAAACTGTGGTATATATACACAATGGAGTACTATTGAGCTATTAAAAACAATGAATTCATGAAATTCTTAGGCAAATGTATGGATCTAGAAAGTGTCATCCTGAGTGAGGTAACCCAGTCACAAAAGAACACACATGCTATGCACTCACTGATAAGTGGATATTAGCCCAAGAGCTCAAAATAAACAAGTTACAATGCAGAGACCACAGGAAGCTCAAGAAGAAGGAAGACCAAAGTGGGGGTGCTTTGGTTCCTCTGAGAAAGAGGACAAAATACTCACAGGAGCAATAATGGAGACAAAGTGTGGAGCAGAGACTGTAAGAAAGGCCACCCAGAGATTGCCCTACTCAGAATTCAGCCTATAAACTGTCATGAAACCCTGACACTATTATGGAAGACAAGAAGTGTATATCGAAAGGAGCCTGTTATGGTTGTTTCAGGAGTAGCCCTGTCAGAGCCTTATACATACAGAGGCAGATGCCAGCAGCCAGCCATTGGACTGAGTGTGGGGTCCCCAATGGAGGAGTTGGAGGGTGGACTGGAGGAGCTGAAGGGGTTTACAACGCCATGGGAAGAACCACGAGGTCAGCCACCCAGACGCCCCAGGACTCCCAGGGACTAAACCATCAACCAAGGGGTACACATGGTTCCAGTCAAAAGTGTGGCAGAGGAATGCCTTGTTGGGCATCAGTGGGAGGAGAGGTCCTTGGTCCTGTGAAGGCTCAATAGATGCCCCAGTGTGGGGAAATCGAGGTGAGGGGGAGGCGGGACTGGGTTGGGTAGAGGGGCATATACTTGGAGGCAGGCAGTGGGAGGAGGGAGAGGGGGGAAACCAGGAATATTTTTAGCATTTGAAATGTAAATGATTATATTCAATAAAAAAGAGAAAGCTCTGTATGTCTTTATTTACATATTGAAAAGTTTAAGCCACTTTATTTCACTTTTTAAAATAGCAAACAATTTTAACTTGTACCTGCTTTCTCTACCCTCTCCCCAGTGGAACTACAATGCCACGTGCAGAGGTGTGCATGAACATGATCCCCGCCCCTTACCCCCACCCCCCAGTCCTAAGCAGGGATCGCATGAGATGTCTGACAGTCTTCACTGTAACTACATGCTGTTTCACTTGTCCCTGATGTTTTTGCATGTGAGATCAAAGCTTTCAGCATATTTTAAAAGAACTAAAATTTCAGAATCATAAAATGGTAACCTATATTTTCTTTCAGTCTTTGAACCAAAGGTGATCTGTTTTGTTTTTTTTTATTTTCAATGGAAATAAAGTTCATTTGGTTCAGCTTTTTAAGTCAAAATGATTTGGAAAAATGATTAATTGCCTACAGATTATAAAGTGCCATCACTTTTATTAATACTAGAAAATCCTGTAAGACATAGTTTTACATGTGCGGGATGTAGGTGATCAGTATTAAGACTGACATATCACCTGGGTAATAGCCAACTTTTATCAGATTTGGAGGCACTAGTAGCATGAATAATAATTAAAATATAGACCTAATCGCTGCCTGTCTGTTGGTAGTGCTAATTGCTGTCATTGAGGAGACTGGATTGTTTAAGAAAGGGGAGAGAAAGAGAAAGTCACTCTTCATTGAAGCTATCACCCTGTATCGTGGGGAGCCTATTTTTAGTACCTATAGAAGTCATGATTTATTAGGGGCTGTGATGAATGATAAAACAAATCATTCATTTACATATCTTGACACTGCTTTGGAGAATACTTATTTCTTAAAAGCGAGTGTCACATTGTATATAAAAGCTGGCTAATTGTGTGCTAATCTTCTGCATTATCTAGAATTCTCTGATGTGGTCTTCTATCAGTGGTAATATTAATTGTACTTATTTCAAATGTATAAAATATCTTCTAAACCCCTATTTCTTTTATAATTTCTACTCCTCTCACATTGTCTAATTTTACATTCAGCTGCTAATTAAGATTAGGAGTGCACATTATAGAATATACATCCATTCCAAACTATCAAGCTTTTGTCACACATGAAAAATACTAATATTTTATCTGTTTTAAATATAAAAAGAACGAAAGCATTTAAAAACATTACTTGATGTGTTTGTTTTCATGGTTTTTTTCCAACACAGTTCAATAGCTTCATTGATCCACTGTTTCTTACAAAAATCCGCCGTGCTTTGTGAGCCTCTTTCTAATCTTATACAGCAGCCCTTCCTTTATATTACCGCTGCTCTCTAGTCCCAGAACAGTAGGGCTGCCTTGACAAATCTATTCAAAAGCCATTCCTCAGCCTTTATTGGTGGGGACTGGGGCCTTTGAAATTCTCTCCTCACTGCAGCGCAGCTGACATCTTCTTCCAGACAGAATGAATTAAGGAAATACAATAAGACACTTGATCTACCAGTCAAGGACCCTTCCTCAGTGAGAGCAGATTCCATGGTGCACAGTCAGGGCAGCAAAAATCTAAAATGCACAAGACATACTGTTTACCAGAATAGCAGTCACCGATTTTTCTGACATGATTGATGGGAGAATTTCTTTTAAAATAAACTCTGTCTGTGGAAATTCTTTGTGTGTGTGTGTGTGTGTGTGTGTGTGTGTGTGTGTGTGTGTGTGTGTGTNAAGCTTTAAACTTCCTTTCAGCCATTAGTTCCTTCCCTTTTAAGGCCTCTGTCTCTCCACAGAGCTGCAGGACATTCAGGGTCTCTGTGGAGCTCTTGTGACTGTGTGAGTGTTTGTGTGTGTGTGTGTGTGTGTGTGTGTGTGTGTGTGTGTGTGTGTGTGTGTTGTGAATAATTCTAAAACTATAATCACATCTTTAAACCAGTATTAGGTATGTATTTAAGTGTGTGATGAAAGAAATACAATTTTATTTCATTTATCTGAGTTGCCAGTCACCATCATCTGTGACACTGAGTATTTATTAATGTTGAAGTTTTGTGTCCTCAGATACAGGTACAGTTCATCAAGCTGCATTTATATGTAATTTTGATATAGCATTCATTAAAGTGGGTTGGAACAAAAATTGAAAGGAATTACAGGCCAAATTTGAGGACTGTAAGTTAGATGTATCTAACTTTTCTTAGAAATATATTGAACCATAGTTTACAGGTTATGTGTCTTAGCATCAACACAGATTATTTGCTGAATTACAAAAGGTAAACTTATCTACAGTCATTAATAATTACTGACTGTTTATATAAGTAAAATAGCTTAAAATATATAAAATATAAGTATACTACTGATTTATTTTATAGGACAAATTTACCTCTTCAAYCTAAAAGTGAGTTTTCCCTTGATTATATGTAATCAGCATTGTGTCCGTTACATTGCAGAACTGTTGCAACTGGGTTTCCAGCTCAGAGCCGTTAGACACATCGGTGGAGTCCATGCTGCCTGACTGTCCCAGAGTGTCTGCAGGTATATGTTTGTGGAAAGGGAGAGTGTGTGTACATTAAAGGCATACTGGTATATGCCTCTAGTATAGCATTCTGTTTCACGAATTACATATCATTGCTCTATCTCAAGTTATTTATAATATATCCCGTAAGTCTAAAACAATAGCAAAACTTGGTTAAGTAGCTTAAAATGCTTACAAACAAACAAGTCAAAAATAATAGAGTTTCTGTTGGAGCTTAGGGAGATGGAATTGTGCTAAAAGACAAGAATTCAGTAGCCATGTAGAATCTCAGAAAGATGTTTGTCTCTGAGCACCAACCCCATAATGTCAGGTAGGTATATGATCTAAAGAAAATGTATTTTCATGCAAAGATTTCAAGTGGACCTTGTGTGTGAGTCCTATTGGGTTTGGTTGTAGGAAGTTATGCAAGGTGGCATCCTAGGCAAAAGAAACAGCGTTGGAAGGAAGAGGGCCAAAGTGGTTCTCAGGCATTCAGAGCTAGTGACAGCAAGCGTGCTCTTCCCGTTGAGAGAAGTAAGGCAGGGATGCGTGGGAGCTCTGCACTCGGGGACATGGAGGGCAGTGTGAATGTCGTTTGTATGTAAGTGTCTAGGTAGAAAGTGACAGTATATTTGTCATTGCTTTTTATTTTAGCTTTTACAGCTCCCAATAATTTCAATAACACAGAGTGAGCAGTAGTCTTGTGATAAGTACTGACAGCAGCTGGCTTGCTATGGCTGTGAACACTGGAAAATAAGCAGGGATTTGGAACACTGACTATTCCATGTCTCAGTCACAGATGACAACTAATCATCAAGTAAATGTGTTTATTATGTGAAGGAAATCATTTGGTGACTAGTTCAAATTGTAGGTGATAAACTGCTGATAGTTAAATATTACTCTCAGTAACACATTGACTGAATTTCACTGTTATTGCAACTAAACTTTTTGTTTGTCAGCTGAGGTCTAATCAGAGAAACAGAACTACCAAGGGATATCTATGCTATGATACATATGTATATGTATGTTTTACAAACTGTTCGTTGCTCATGGTAGCTATATGATAAGAAATCACAGAGCTAGCAAATGCTGACTCAGTACCCATGGGGAAATGATGCAGAGTTAGTTTCCTGAGAGCTTCTGGCCACGTTTTTTATTAATCAATCAAAATAAATTCCTTATTTATATGAGCATCATATTGCATGTATTGCTCAAATCCATGCCCAACAGCACTATAATCCATGCCTGTACATGGCTTACAAATGCATTTCTTCATAGCATGCATCAGCTGTCTTGGATGAAAGATTTTTAATGTGACAGTCCCATAACACCTTATTCAAGATATCATTTGCAATGTGAAATAAAAACACAAAAATGTGAAAAACATGATACTAAACAGTCCATGAAAAGTCACTTGTTTACAGAATTAAAACTAAAATGAAGACAGAGCAGGGTCTGAAACGTATGAATGGTGATACAGAGTCATAACTGCATATATGTGTAATGACTACAAAGGTGCACAAATTTTGATTTGGGGTTATCAATAAGTTGTAATGAGCAGATGAATTCAAAAGTCTAGGATCCAGAAAAAATGAAGACACTGTTTTATCAGTATAGAGGACAGAATTTGTTCTTTATTGATATTTGACTGGAGCTAGTTAAAGAGACCTTTCAAGAACAATGACTTGCATTTGACTCTGGGACTTTGGCGCCCAGAACAGACTCACAGAAGTTTGGTATAAAGTGGAAAAGAACAAAAATGGGCTAGAAGTCATATCGCCTATGTTGTCTGTGGTGCACATGTCCTGTAGAATTCTGTATCCCTTGTTAAGGACTTAAGTACACCCTTGCTCCCATGGGCAGAGATGTTAAAGGGAAACCAGAGCAAAGAAGAATAAGAGCTCCTAGCTACTGCCGTACCACAAGATGTGTCCAGATGTTATATGCTAGGAATGGCTGCTGTTCTACAGTGTATGAATCCATGCCTTACCCAACCCCCAAACACACATGCGTGCGCGCACACACGCGCATGCACACACACACACACACACACACACACACACACACACACACATATACCTTCCTTTGTATGCCTTCTTAAGCAGAACCATAGGAAAAAATTGTAAACTATCATTCAGCCTAGATAAGTTTACAGTTTTATACTCATTTTCATCTCAATATATAGTTTAACCTAGTAGATGGTTCACATCTGTAACCCTGATACCCATAGATAGGAAGATTACCACAAGTTCAAGGACTGTCTAGATTAGTCCTTGAGTAAGAAAGTGAGTTCCAGGCCAGCCTGGGTCCCACATACAGATATATGTATACATATGATATATATCCATACCAAAATAAAGAAGAAATATGACTAGCTTCTTACATCTTTAAAACCGCCCATGTAATTGTAGCTGGTGTTTACAGCCACCTTCTTCTATGTACTCAGAACCTGTAGGCTATCAGCTGCTTAGTGTTCTTCACCTGGTTCAATGATGTACCCCTTCGTTCCCAGAAGGTCTCCTGCCCAAATTAAAGTTTTATAATCTCCTGTTGAATAAAATTGCAGGAAGTACTATCAGTCTAGAGAATTTCAGGATTGCTGATTATATTATTTATTTGTCTAATGCTCTAATGAAACTCCATGACCAAGACCACTAACATAAGAAATTGTTTGTTTAGGTTATTCAGTTACTGAGGGTTAGAGCCCATGGTGGTGGAGCAGAGGCATGGTGGCAGGAACAGCTCAGATCTTAGATCGTGATAGTCAAGTAGAAGGCTAAGAGGCAGAGAGAGGTAGAAAGAGAGGGAAGGTGCAAGTCTTTTGAAACCTCAAAGCCTACACACAGTGACACACCTCCTCCAACAAGGCCACACCTCCTAATCCTTCCCAAGCAGTTCCACCAACAGAGAAACAACTATTCAGACATATGAGCCTGTGCGGATCATTCTTATTCAGACCACCATACAGATAAATTCTTCTTTACCTATCATATAGGAGCAACTCAGTTTTCACTTAAAAATAAGGATCTGTCATCTACAAAGTAGAGTAACAGCAACTATTTCCTGTTGCTTCAGAAATATTAGGAAATCAAAGTGGAAGATGGTGGTCTCAATTTTCATTTCTATGGCATCCTTATACCATTCTGTACCAATAGAACCAAGACTTTAGACCAGATAAAATTGGTGTCACCACCAGAAGAGTTGGAAGCAGCAGTTTATTAGTAGATTATTAGGGGTAACAGAGAGGTTAGTTCCTCTTCCATCCCTCATTCACACATCAAAAGTAAATAGCTCTGTCCACTAACCATTGGTCTAGAGGACTCACTGTTTCAGCTCCACTTGATGCTGTCACCCAGCAGGCATCATAACTGAATTTTCAAAAAGTATTTCCACTGTTTTATCAAGCTTGCTGTTGAGGGACAATAGGGAACATGGTAAGGCCATGGAGTGCTAGCAGACCTCAGACTCCACCTTGTCCACCACTGGTCCTTATGATGAAAACTAGCTGCTTTGCTATAAGCTGCTCTGTGGAGAAGCTGGCATGGTGAGGAACTGGGGTGTCTTTGGATAAAAGCTAATGAGGACTTGAGGTCTTCTAACAGGGACATGAATGACCTTGAAAGAGGATTCTCCACAAGTTGATCCATGAGTCAGCTGCAGCCCCAGCTTGATTGTGACCTTGTGAGAGACACCACCAAGAACACTCAGCTAAGACGTGTTAAGACATCTGACCCACAGAACTGAGATGATAAATGAGTCCTGGTTGGGGTKATTTATTACCCAGAAAGTGTTAGCTAATACTGCAGAATGAAGCTTTGACTCTGGGAGTCACTGTACCCACTCAGCAACACCACAGTGCACTTACTTAGAGTAAAGCCTTATGAGGCTCACCTTCTCATATTGTAGACCTGCAGGGCAACTCCTTCTAGAAGGACATTGAAGAATTCCTTCCATCACCAATCCCAAATACCTGCCCTTTCATCAGGCCACATGAGGCTGTACCTTCTAGTTTCTTTTCTTTTCTAGGGTGGGGTGGAGGGATTTTATATATGCTCAGCAGTACACATGCATATAGTCTTCAAATAGTAAATACTTAGTGAGTTCTGGGTACTATATGAGAGCTGAAAACAGCAGTTAGCAGAGCCTACCTTAACTGTATGTTCTGTTGGAGTTAAAACAAACAAGTGAGAAAGAAAGAGGGAGGGACAGAAGGAAGGAAGGGAGAGAGGAAGGAAGGAAGGAAGGAAGGAAGGAAGGAAGGAAGGAAGGAAGGAAGGAAGGAAAGAAGAAAGGAAGGGAGGAAGAAGGGAGGAAGGAAGGAAAGAAGGAAGGAAGAAAGGGAGGAAGGAGGAGGGAGGAAGGAAGGAAGGAAGGAAGGAAGGAAGGAAAGAAGGAAGGAAGAAAGGGAGGAAGGAAAGAAGGAAGGGAGGAAGGAAGGATATCTCCCATCTTGCTGCTGTCAGATGTGTTCTTCCTTAAATGCTGCCATCAGCATAATATGGCATCAAAATTGTGTTAGGGCTGGCATCTCTAACTCCTCTCCTTCATACATACTAACAAAAGAGAAATAGTTTGTCTTCCAAATCAATTATTTCCCTCAATGTTTAACATGTTAACAAAAAGTAAATGCATACAAGAAACAAGAGACTCTTGAGATAGCTTGGGGGAGGGGAGGCAAAATAATCAAAACCAGCTGTAAACATGTTTAAATAAAATATACTTATGTCAAAACATTTTAACATATTTCATAACTATCTCAAAAGTAAAGAGCATTTGCTGCTCTAGCAGAGGACCTTAATGCAGTCCAACGCACCTGTACTGGCCAGCTCATGACAACCTGTAGCTCTGCTTCCCAGGGGTTTACACACACATACACACATTCATAACACACTTACACACATACTCATACACACACAAATACACGCACCCAGGTGCACACATACATACACTCACATGCACATACTTTAAAAATGATACTTTTTTTAAAGAAAAGAAAAGAAACTAGAAGGCACAGCCTCAGGTGGCCTGATGAAAAGGCAGGTACTTGGGATTGGTGATGGAAGTGTGGTGGTGACAGAGGAAACGTGAGAACAGAAGGATAAACAGAGAAGACTCACACTTCTCACTGACGCCCACATTTATGTGGGAAGGGAGAAGTAGCAATAAGCTCCAGTAGAAATACGTAGTGGGTATTTAAGAAGTCCTAGCTCTGTGTCAGATGATCTCTTTCCTACTCTTTTTGTTGTTGTTGTTGTTGTTGTTGTTGTTGTTGTTGTTGTTTTTCAGACACGAAATACTTATTCATGAGCATAAATGCTGGGATGATTCCAAGTTAGTGACGACCTAGAGATCATTAGTGTCTTTATATTCTCATGTGTCATTGCTTGAACAAGATTTCAAAGCAAATAGCATAACAGGGTGAGGCTGAGGGAGTTTTACCAATGGTGGTTAAACTTATGAGGCTGCTCCTGCAAAGTCCTTGTGCTGGCAATACAGCAGAGTCTTACCACTGATATTCATGTGTGGCTGTTTACTCAAGGTCTCTGTGAAGCTGTGGAGTAGGGTGAGATCTAACAATCGGTGTTGTCACTGGTGGCTGCAACCCTGTATATGACAGCCAGGCCAGTCACTCGGGATCTTTTTTTTTTT
>BDUI01010559.1:19519-35246 GCA_002335545.1 Apodemus speciosus
ATCTTAATAGTTAAAAAATAAATGCAAGTGTTCTTAATATGTTGAAGGATTTGGGCAGGACTGTGGGTCTTAAAAAGTATAAGCAAGCCGGTGTGAAGGCATGTTATCAGCACATATCCTGCCCTCAAATGCCCTTAATACGTAGGAGCAGGGATCTGTGAGGAAAAGGAAGAAGAGAAGGCTCAAAGCCAAGCTCCCACAGTATGGGAGAGCAATGGKTAGTCAAGTGCAGGAATGAAAAGCTGTTAGGAAAGGACTCGGGGGCAGAACTGAATTTTCCTGGGCTGAGGATAGTCCTGCTGTAGAGTGCT
This sequence comes from Apodemus speciosus, assembly GCA_002335545.1. Classification (NCBI taxonomy): domain Eukaryota; kingdom Metazoa; phylum Chordata; class Mammalia; order Rodentia; family Muridae; genus Apodemus; species Apodemus speciosus. Next base: position 19,831 of record BDUI01010559.1, read on the forward strand.
TGCCTAATATGCTGGCCAGTTTTTATGTCRACGTGACACAGGCTAGTGTCATTTAGGAAGAAAGAACGTCAATCAATTGGGAAAATGCTCCTACCAGATTTACCTGTAGACCAACCGTGCGTGAGCATTCATTTTCTGGATTAGTGACTGATGTAGAAGGGCCCAGCCCACTGTGGGCAGCACCACCGCTGGGCTRGTGGTCCTGAGTGCTATTAGMAAGCAGGCTGAGCAAGCCAAGAGGAGCAAGCCAGTAAGCAGCASTCTTCCATTGGCAGTGTATCAGCTCCTGCCTCAGTGATGGACTGTGATGTRGAACGGGCRAGGTGAAAGAAACCCTTTCCTTCTCAAGTCGGTGGTATTTATTACAGCAATAGAAACTCTAAGATGCCTAGCATACCTGAAACTCTGAATTCTATCTGAAGAATGTAATCTTCAGTATCGAGAGATAGCGACGGGAAGATCCAAATTCAAGATCATCCCCGGCAACACAAGCAGTTTGAGACCAGCGTGGGCTAGAGACCCTGTCTGAAAATAAAAGAGAACATTCTCTTCTACATGTTTTCAGGAGACCGGCCTCAGATTGAATTCTTCAAAAAGATTTAGAAATTCTAAGAACACGGGGCTCTTTCAAGCATCTAGGGCAGAAGGAATTTACCACCTCCTGGGGGTTTGAAAATTGGGTCTATAAAAGAAACTGACAATCTGAGTGTAGTGTTTCATGCCTATAACTCCAGCACTCGGGAGACTGAGATAGGAGGTTTGCAGTGAGTTCAAGGCCAGTCTGAGCTCACAATGAATTCCGGGCCAGCCTTAAGAAGATAGATTTGAAACTTTGTTTCAAAATAAAAACTAAGGGGCTGAAGTTAAAGGTGGTGACATAGGCCTTTAATCCCAGCACTCAGGAAGCAGAGGCAGGCCGATCTCTGGGTTCAAAGCCAGCCTGGTCTACAGAGTGAGTTCCAGGACAGCCAAGGCTACACAGAGAACCTTGTCTTGGGGGAGGGGAGGAAGAAGAAAGGAAAGAAGGGAGGGAGGGAAGAAAAGGAGGAGCAGGGCACAGGAGTGATGGCTCAGTAGTTAAGAGCACTGGCTACTCTTGCAGAGCACAGGGATTCAATTCTCAGCGCCCACGTGGAGACTAACAGCGATCTGTAACTCCAGGCCCAGGGATCTATTGCCCTCTTTTGGCATTCCCAGGCAAAGCACCCCTACACATAAAATTAACACTTTAAAAACTAAAACTAGAACAAGCAGATGAATAGGAGAAAAGGCACACATTTTTATTCATTCCTTTATTTATTGGAGACAGGGTCTCACGTCAGGCTGGCCCCAAACTCTTTATGGAATAGAGTGGCTTTAAATCCCTGATCCTCCTGCCTCAACCTTCCAAGTGCTACTTATCCTACTATTCCTACCTGTGTAATTTTTTTTCTTTATGGTTCAGGACCAAACCCAGGGCCTAGAACATGGTAGATAAAGGCTTTCTATACCTCTATGCTGTTCCCCCAGCCCTTCTGGCTACACATTTACTAAGAAACATACATTGACGGAAGGAAATGCATACAAGGGGCTACAYGCCCTCTTTATGAGGGAGAGGGCCTGGGACCTGACTTTTAGGAGTGAGAACAGACAATGTCCCAGGACCAAATTCATCTGGCTGCTACTCTAGTTTTTCCTTCAAGGTGATCAGCTGGAGGATCCAGTCCCAAGGTAGCCCAGGAACTACAGAGAAAGCTCCTGCTTCGGCCAAGAAGGGAAGTGGTAAGGGTTGAAGACAGAATGCCAGGGAGACCTGAGGTCTGGGTTAGTTTAGAACTTTCATCTCCCTGGAGCATCAGACTTTAAGGAACCATTCTCTGAGCACAGCCAGGATGCAAAGCATCTTAAAGACCACCCCCNGTGACCCAAAAAACTCCACCAGAGAACTCCTACAGCTGATAAACACCTTCAGCAAAGTGACTGGTTATAAAATCAACTCGAGTCAATCAGTAGCTTTCCTATACTCAATGGATAAGCAGGCTGAGAAGGAAATTCGGAAGATGACACTCTTCACAATAGCCACAAACAATATAAAGTATCTTGRTGTGACTCTAACCAAACAAGTAAAAGATCTGTATGGAAAAATACTTTCAAAATACACTTTTCCAGAGAAACAGCATCACTTTGTAGGTGTGATTCAGAACGTCTGAAGTCAATAATCCTTGATGCTAAAATGAAAATCCCAAGTGAACATTAGTCACTAGATATAGTGGAAATATTTTCTACTTATAAAAATCTCAAGATATTCAGTTTGTTATCAACATGTTGAAAAGGGGAATATAATTTTTGGTTTTTATTTCATCACATTTCTTAAAATACCATTTTTCCAAAAGGAAATTAGTTCTATTTATAAACTCTGAGAGATCATTTGATCAGAAACTTAAGTTTGTATGTGTGAAAATTAATGTTGAAAGAGTCTTTGACACTTTGCACTAGTATTTCTGTCCAAAGTATCTGCTAATATCTCCTTCAGCTGTACACATCTCCCCCAGCTCTTCAGCATGTTGTGCTGGTGAGTAGGGAAAACAGACAGCGGCTAGTTGACACAAGTGTGGGGAACCATATGGCAGAAGTAACTGAATCTGGTGGGTTTGTATAATTTCTGTTTCTTGGGCTTGAGAAGTAGTTCAGTTGGTAAAATGGTTGTTGAGTGAGCAAGAGACCTGTGTTTAGATCCCCAGTACCCACATCGAAGCTGGAAATGGCAGCATGTCTGTAGTCCTAGCAGTGGGGATATGGGGACAGACAGAGGCCTGGAGCTGGCTTGCCCGCCAACCTAGTCCTATGGTAAACTGAAGGCTCTGTGAGAGACCCAACTCAAAAAATACAGTGAGAGCAATTGAGGAAGGCAACCGGCATTGACCCCTGACCTCTGTATGCATGAGGAGGCAAAAACAATGTGCACACACACACACACGCACACACACACACACGCACACACACGCACACACGTGCACACACACACACAAGCGTGCACACGCACACGCACAGGTGCATCCAGCAAACACAAATTTTTTTCATTTATAAAATACTATGGAAATATTAAATACTTAATATTTAATAGTACTCTGCTACATTAAGAAAATAGTATGTCTTCTGAGGCTGTTACCCTATTTCATACTAACCTAAGAGCCTTGCTTTTTACTCTAGTTATACATTCCAAAAGTATTTGAAACTTAGGATGCAGTGGGAAGGTTCAGGAAAGGATCCTGCTCTGTAGCACATGATGAATTGGGCCCCACTATGTGTGCATAGCCCAGGCTGGCCTCAAACTAGGAACAACCCTGCTGCCTTGTTAGTGTTGGTAATAGGTGTCTTAGAACCACAACCAACTCAAATATGTCTTTATTAAGAAAAGTTCATCACACCTCTGTGAGATTTCTGGACACCATACATGCTGAGTATGAAATGAGGTCATGCTAGAATTGCCAGTATTGTAGGTGAGTGAAGGGACATCATTCCTGTGGTCCACTTAAACAGTGCCTGGCATGTGTGCAGTGAGCCATGAGAAGTGTGCAAGGTTCTTGTTTGGAATAGCTCTGGTAAACACGAGTTTCCATGACCCTAACTTATTTAAGGAACATGGATTCTCCCAAAATGGTGTTAAGATTTTCTCCCATAATGGAAGCACAATGAGTGGGCCCATGAGGGCTAACCTTGGCCACTGGAGCGTCCAGTCTCTGTGGGAAGAACAGGTGCACAGCATACTCAGGAGCTTTCTACCAAGTCTTTCACAGGATTGGTTACTCTCGTTAGGTCACAAGCAGTACTATCTTATCCTTTATAACAGTGGATGGCCAACACAATTAGAAGTCAGCACAGGAAGAAAGCAGTAAGAGAAAAGCTGAAAGGTATCCATGAAAAAGTTGGAAAAGGAATGCCATACTGTGACAAGAACCTGGAGGACACGACAGACTGCTTTGAGTGAGATTTCTCACAGGGTAACAAGCTCTGGTATTTTTGACCTTCCCATTTTAAATTACCATGCACTAAGTTGGCAAGCCCTGCCTTCTCATCCTTCTAGTCATTTCTAAATGAGGAAGTTTTCAAACATTTCGACCAAATTTTGAAAGACATAGAGCAAAAAGCAATGGTCATTTTTTTCCTACGTCATTATAGAAAGTGCCCCTTGTACTTTCAGCGTTACGGGATTATTTTTATAGTCATCCACAGAAATGGATTCCTGGCTTCTCGTTTGTTGTGGCTATTTGTTTGGCAAGTACCATAGTTTTCAAACAAATACTGACTTCTTTTGCTGTTTGAGAATGCAGCATCATCTAGCATTTCTCTCCTGCTCAGGTTGCCTCTGTCCTAATTCTGGCTCCATCCTGATCACCACCTTTACCAGGACGGCGTTCCCGCTCTTCACTTGAGTGCTCTAAAGTATTAGACCTCACTTCTCCAGCTACTGTCCTGATCACCACCTTTACCAGGACGGCGTTTCCGCTCTTCACTTGAGCGCTCTACAGTCTTAGACCTACTTCTCCAGCTACTCTGCCTCATTCAACACTCGCGCTGGCTCTTTTATTTTTTTCCCTGCCGTTTTTTTCTTTATTCTTTTTTCCTGCCCTTTCTCTCCTTCGGTCCCTGCAAACCAGTTGATTTTTCTTAATAGTTTGTCTTCCTTCCAAAATCATCATAGTAACAAACTTATGATTGTTGGTTTCATTGCATTTCATCTACACTTCTGACAATGATAACAGATCAATGTCTTCTTGAATTTAAATTAATACAGAAAATGTAACACAACTGAAGTATGAAGTTCTAGATGGAAATTAACAGGTTAGCAAACTTGCTGCTGATACCATGACTACTAACATAACATGTCAATACCACTTGCACTGCCACTGATGCTGTGACTGCTGACATAACATGCACTGCACTGCACCTTTCACCAGGTGATAGAGAGTAAATATTCAAAATGTAAAGCTTACATTTAAATAAGTTCTGATAATTAACAGTGGTGATAGTAACCTTGCTTTTTACTTTCCTAGCCCCAATTGGTTTGATAGAATTGCTTCCCAGAGTTCAGAGTCATTTAAAAGATGTTTTCATCTGTTTCTGTTTTCTTYATGCAAAGACCGTATGCAAAGCAGGTTGCTGGGAACTCAAACAGTGCGCTCTAGACAGTTTGATTTAGATGTAACTTAAGAGTCTGGCTTGGTGGCTTGTTCCTTTTTTTGACTGAAATCCAAGTAAGGATACTCAGTAAGAGGTTTCAATTTGATAAGCTGATAGTATGCCTTACTCTTCTTGTAGGTTTCTGCTCATTTCTCTGTATGTTCAGCTTTTGTTTGKTTGGTTGGTTGGTATGATATTGTATGTTGAATTTAAAAGAGTCCTCTTGGATAATCCAGATTAGTTTTGAATTCGTAACCCCACAGGCTCAGCTTTCTAAGTACTAGAATTAGGAATGTGTTTTGACTAAAGCTTTATCAAATTAAGTGTTAAAAAGAAGTTTTAATGTGTAGATTTCAGTAAAGTCTTTCTCCCTCTTGAATTCTGTTTTCATTACACTTTATGCTACCTACATTAGAGTTCATTTTTGAAGGAGTGCATGGGTCTTCATTCCGCTTGCTTCCAATCATAAAGTTTCTCTACACAATTTCAAGGGCATATAACAGCACCAAAGTCAGTTTAAATCTCCAAAAGTAATTCCCAGAGCTCCTTTACGTTAATCAGCTTTAAACAAGAACTTTGTCCTGCTTCTCCTTTTCTTCTCTGAGTGCAAGTCATGTGCCCAACTTCTGCTTGCATTCATTGCCAACTGCCATTTCTTTTGTCTTTTACTGTGAAATGAAGTAGATACTTGCTTCTAGTCTGCATGTCTCCTGTTTGGAAGTGAAATCATCCAACTTTTGAACATGACTGCAACTCTACTCTATGTCAATACAGACATGACACTTTGCCTCTGTAACAGGAGCAAACTCAGTTGAAAAGTTTGTTTGAGTCATGTTTGCCATTACAAGAATCATTAGACTCACTCTGCCTGTGAATGTATCTTTCACCATGATAGATACCTTGTCACTTCCCCTCTCAGCTAAGTGCTCAGCCTGCTTTACACATAGCTGAGATTTTGCTCTTAGTATTATTTTCAATCACAGGAAATTCATGTCTCATGAATGTTCAAGCTTATAAAATGAAATTAAATGCTTTCCTCTGAGTACTCTAGGTCTCTATATGGTCTGACTATGCTTGTTTCATATCTGACATGAGTATTTACCTGTACTCACCAAGAGTATAAAAGCAGAGTTAAAAATAATTTTTCAAAAGTCAGGTAGTGTCTTTGATCCCAGCAATCAAAAGGCAGAGGCAGCAGGTGGATTTTTGTGAATCGAAGCCAGCCTGGTCTACATAATAGTTCCAAGACAGTCAGGGCTATAAAATTAGATGCTGTATCAGTACTATTATCATTATCATCATCATCATCATTATAGAAGAGGAAGAGCACAACAGCAATAGCAGTTAAAACATGACCATCTCGTTTTCCCAGAAACTGTTGAGTACTTAAACCCCGCAGACAGTAATGATCATTGTGATATTTTTTGAGGTTGTCTTCAGTGAACTAACTTCTACAGTCATGTTAACTTACTGTAAGACACAAGGAATCTTTCTATTAGCTTTGGTCATTTTTTTTTACAGTCAGGTCGTTATGCCCCTCCTGTTCTGCTCTCTGACAGTTCCTCCTCCCTAGTATCCAAGAGGATGTCCCACCCCCCACCACACACTCACACCAGACCTCCCCATTCTCTGTGTCCTCAAGACTCTCAAGGGTTAGGTGCATCTTCTCTCACTGAGGCCAGACCAGACAGTCCTCTGCTGTATATGTGTTGGGGGCCTCGTATCAGCTAGTGTATGCTGCTTAGTGTCTGAGAGATCTCAGGGGTCCAGGTTTCTTGAGACTGCTGGTCTTCCTATGGGGATGCCCTCCTCCTCCTCAACTTCTTCCATCCTTTCCCTAATTCAATCACAAGGGTCCCCAACTTCTGTCCATTGGTTATATATAAGAACCTGCTTCTGTTTCAGTCAGCTGCTTGTTGGGCCTCTCAGAAGACAGCCATGCTAGGCTCCTGTCTATAAGCACAACATGGTATCAGTAATAGTGTCAGGCCTTGGAGACTCCCCTTGAGATGGATCCCAAGTTAGGCCAGTCACTGGACATCCTTTCCCTCAGTCTCTTCTCCATTTTTTCCCTGCAGTTCTTTTAGACAGAAACAATTTTGGGTCAGAGTTTTTGACTGTGGAACAGMAACCTCATCCTTCCATTTGATTCCCTGTCTTCCTACTGGAGGCAGACTCTACGAATTCCCTCTCCCCACAGTTGGACATTTCATCTAAGGTCTGTCCCTTTGAGTGCTGAGAGTCTCTCACCTCCCAGGTCTCTGGTGCATTCTAGAGGGCCTCCCACCTTTTACCTCACCCCACAAGGTTTTCTATTAATTGCTAGAGCTTTCTACATTGCTACTTTTAGGTTTTAGATCCAGATGATTTTTCTGTGACTAGCGTCTATCTTTTCTCCTGTTCTTGCTTTTTATATTGCTCTTGAATGTTATTGGATATTGTGGCCTATATCTGCCTTTCTAAGAGAAAGTGCCTAGCTTGCCAGAAGCCTTTAAGTGGGAAAAATAAAGGCTAGCACAACACAGGCTACCTTGATTTTTTTGTCTAGATTTAGCATCATTCTTAGCCTGCACTGATAATTTAACTGGATTTTAGAAGATTGTTGCATCAATGATACTAACAAGAAAACTAGGGCTTCTCTTAGACTCTAGTTTTACTGGCACGCCATTTACACACAGACACAAAACAACAAAAAAAAACAAAAAATTAAAGCTGTTGTCTTTGACTTGAATAGGTTCACACACTACACCCTGGTTCCATCACCTGCACCCACATCTCTATTGATCCTCCCTCCTTCCCACTGCTTTCCCAAGACAGTCAAACTTGTGCCTTCATCTCGTGCGCTTTTTAAAACGTTCATTTCATTTCATTTGAAGCATATGAGTGTTTACCTACACACGTATGAGTGTTTGCCTACACACGTGTATGTGCACCATGTGCACATATGAATGTTTACCTACACACGTGTATGTGCACCATGTGCACATATGAGTGTTTACCTACACACATGCATATACACCATGTGCACATATGAGTGTTTACCTACACATGTGCATGTACACCATGTGCACATGTGAGTGTTTACCTACACACATGCATGTACACCATGTGCACATGTGAGTGTTTACCTACACACATGCATGTACACCATGTGCATGCCTGGTCCCCTCAAAGGCCGGAAGTGAGTGCCGGATGCTCTAGAACTGGAGCTCTGCACTGTAGTAAGCCTCCATGTGCGTGCTAGGAACCAGTCCTGTTCCTCTGCACAAACAGCAAGTGCTGTAAGCAGCCAGCCATCTCTCCAGTTCCTCATTTTGTACACTCTTGAGCAAACCCTTTTCTACATGAATCATGAAGCATTTTAGAAAAAAATGAAGTGATTACCTTTCCAATGAAATAAGTGACCAATAGTTTGAAACTAAGTTAATGATCTTCACCCTTGAAAACCATTAGGTTTTTTAAACTTATTATCCTCAGAATAGTGTGCATAGGTCATGCAAGTATTGACACATTGCTTGGCATATACATACAAAATATATGTATCACTATCCTGTGTATCCTAACTGATAAGCAACTATATCAAACATCAGCTAATTGTTTAAAGCATCAAATGAATCTGAAAGTGCAGGTGTGGGGATGTGTCTCTAAGCATACATAGATAAGACCCTCCCCAAAAGATAAGCCCCATCCTACAAGGGGATTTATTTCCAAATCTTCTTCTGCCATTTCCAAATTCTCAACACCATTGGACCCTAGTAATTATAATTGCCTTCTCAGAATAAGAGAGATTTAAATAAAACTCAAGAATACAAATCCTCATACAAACCCAAAGACAAATGCATTTACATATCCACTTAAAGCATCTGTCTCAGAGCACNTGTTCTTGCTTTTTATATTGCTCTTGAATGTTATTGGATATTGTGGCCTATATCTGCCTTTCTAAGAGAAAGTGCCTAGCTTGCCAGAAGCCTTTAAGTGGGAAAAATAAAGGCTAGCACAACACAGGCTACCTTGATTTTTTTGTCTAGATTTAGCATCATTCTTAGCCTGCACTGATAATTTAACTGGATTTTAGAAGATTGTTGCATCAATGATACTAACAAAACTAGGGCTTCTCTTAGACTCTAGTTTTACTGGCACGCCATTTACACACAGACACAAAACAACAAAAAAAAACAAAAAATTAAAGCTGTTGTCTTTGACTTGAATAGGTTCACACACTACACCCTGGTTCCATCACCTGCACCCACATCTCTATTGATCCTCCCTCCTTCCCACTGCTTTCCCAAGACAGTCAAACTTGTGCCTTCATCTCGTGCGCTTTTTAAAACGTTCATTTCATTTCATTTGAAGCATATGAGTGTTTACCTACACACGTATGAGTGTTTGCCTACACACGTGTATGTGCACCATGTGCACATATGAATGTTTACCTACACACGTGTATGTGCACCATGTGCACATATGAGTGTTTACCTACACACATGCATATACACCATGTGCACATATGAGTGTTTACCTACACATGTGCATGTACACCATGTGCACATGTGAGTGTTTACCTACACACATGCATGTACACCATGTGCACATGTGAGTGTTTACCTACACACATGCATGTACACCATGTGCATGCCTGGTCCCCTCAAAGGCCGGAAGTGAGTGCCGGATGCTCTAGAACTGGAGCTCTGCACTGTAGTAAGCCTCCATGTGCGTGCTAGGAACCAGTCCTGTTCCTCTGCACAAACAGCAAGTGCTGTAAGCAGCCAGCCATCTCTCCAGTTCCTCATTTTGTACACTCTTGAGCAAACCCTTTTCTACATGAATCATGAAGCATTTTAGAAAAAAATGAAGTGATTACCTTTCCAATGAAATAAGTGACCAATAGTTTGAAACTAAGTTAATGATCTTCACCCTTGAAAACCATTAGGTTTTTTAAACTTATTATCCTCAGAATAGTGTGCATAGGTCATGCAAGTATTGACACATTGCTTGGCATATACATACAAAATATATGTATCACTATCCTGTGTATCCTAACTGATAAGCAACTATATCAAACATCAGCTAATTGTTTAAAGCATCAAATGAATCTGAAAGTGCAGGTGTGGGGATGTGTCTCTAAGCATACATAGATAAGACCCTCCCCAAAAGATAAGCCCCATCCTACAAGGGGATTTATTTCCAAATCTTCTTCTGCCATTTCCAAATTCTCAACACCATTGGACCCTAGTAATTATAATTGCCTTCTCAGAATAAGAGAGATTTAAATAAAACTCAAGAATACAAATCCTCATACAAACCCAAAGACAAATGCATTTACATATCCACTTAAAGCATCTGTCTCAGAGCACCGCCCCAAGTCGCGAAGACACTAATAATAGGAAGCAGCTTCCTCTTGTGGGAGCTGAACTGTGCTCCCATCACTTTAGCTGCTCTTCTCCCTCCTTCAGATGCTGAATACCTAGGACCCTGTACTCCTCCTCATCCTTCCTCTGTGATTCCTACAGATAAGCATGGCCTGCTTCCTACATTATAATCTAGTTGCTTGGGGAAAGTCCCACATTTGGTGGGATGGTTTTGACTTTCAAACTCCATAGTCTATGCATACTGTTGTCTGGGGCATTTCCATCTGCTGTTTCTTCTGATCTCTGTTATGCCAACCACGTTCCTTCTTATTTCCTCTGATCACACTATTCGCATGGTACATTTAACATTTAAAGAGATAACAAAATCTTCACATAAGTTCAGCTTCACTTTGTAGTCCCTCTCCTGCAGCCCACATGCAAAAACCAGGATATATGCACGTTGGCAGGTGAGAGTGACTGAGTAGAAAGAAAGCCGTAACTGAGAACACCCAAGTTAATTTAAAAACTCATCAAGCTAATATAGCCTCATTTTTTAATTTAATGTTTTAGCCACTCTGTTTTAACTCCTGTAATATAATAAAGCTTAATTCAAATTCATTTGAACTCATCAATTTTTTTCCAATTCACTGAAATATTTCTATTCAGCTATTGTTTTTAAATACAACTAATGAATCTTTTCTCTCTGCAAGTGAGACATTTTTTGATGCAGATCTTAATATATAATTGCCCTCTCTCTCTTTTATCTCTCTTTGTGTTCCACCTTAGCAGACACTGGTTGGTTTGTGAATTATAGGTTGGGAAAGCATACATATATATGTGGAAAGAATAGATATTAGTACAGTTATTCTTTAATGAAATTCTKTATATTATAAGCTGGCTTTTAGAGGCTGTCAGAGGCTGTCATCCAATCCGAGGCAAACTGGAAGTCTTTTCAGCACTGGTGCCTTGGGGGTTGGTTCATTTATTTAACATTTATTTTCCTAGCAACACAAAAATAAATGAACAAATAATAAACATATCTTCTCATTGTACTTTGTGCCAGGTATAGTTCTCATGCCAGGGTTCTCACATTAAATGAGACAAGGATCCTACCCTTAACCCATACTTACTGGAGTAATTGACAGTCTTCAGATAAATCAGATACTCAGCCTGCAGATATGGCGGTAGATGTGCTGATTCACAACTTCAAGGCCATATCTACAATTACATTTTCTGTAGTTTTGAGTCTCATTTCTCCTCCAGGTGCTCCCCTCACCAAGAGAGGGTTATCTGACAAGTTCCTTGTTGTAATATAACAGATGAAAGGTGAGAAGCGCCTTAAGTCAAGCTTCTTGTTACATTAGCATTACTTTATTAGCGGCATAAAATTCACCATCCATCAAAAAAAATTATTGTGTATTGTAGAGTTCTCGCATGTTCTAGAATTACTGACTCTTCCATGAATGTCCTTCAATTGAAGAGACAGTGTCACAAAAGATTTGTTGCTATCTACTCCAATGATGAAGTAAAAACTTGATTAAATATGGGAGGAATGCTACAGAAGCAATACAGACCTGTTATCTGCCTGGAGAAGGATCTCCACAAGGGGATCTCTGCCCTGAGTCTCATAGGTGACAGGAAAGTGCAATGTATTAGTCAGGGGTCTCTGGAGTCACAGAACTTATGGTTAGTCTCTATATAGTAAGGGAATTTGTTGATGACTTACAGTCTGTAGTCCAACTCCCAACAATGGTCAGCAGCAGCTGTAAATAGAAGTCCAAGGATATAGCAGTTGCTCAGTCGCACAAGGCAAGCAGGCGAAGAAGACAAAGTCCATCTTCCTTCTTCCAGTGTTCTTATGTAGGTCTCCAGCAGAAGGTGTGGCCCAGATTAAAGGTGCGTGCCACCATGTCTRGATCTGGGACTTGCTTTGTCACAGATGACTTGAACTCAGATCTCCCTGTCTTAATCTTCTGGGATTCATAGCCACTATGCCTCAAGATCTCCAAGCCAAGATCCAGGTCAGAGTTCATTCCAGACATAGTCAAGTTGACAACCGGGAATAGTCACTACAATCCAACCCTTGTTAACCTGACACAAATAATCTCTCATGTCCACATGAAACAACAACATCATGAATACACCTAACATGAAATAACTATTCCTCCTTCAATCACAAGTGCATTTGTAAATTTACAATGGGGCAATGTCCCTAGGGAACATTCTTTTAGTGTATCAACTTAAATACCAATTGATGTTAAAGAAATTGGAAGGAAGACAAAAGTATTCTTAACAAAATAAGACAGAAGCATTCATATTACTTTATAATCCTCATTTCTGCTACTGGTTGCATGGCATTAGCTGGTATATCTAACCACCTTCCTCTGCTACCCATTCTRTATGTCCTTCCCCTTTTGCAAGGACCTCAGCAGGTCTTGGCTCTTTTCCTRGAGGATTGACCCTGAAGGGTCTGCATCCTTTGTCATCCTGCTTGAATTAGCCTGTTGTAATTTCCCATTGACTTTACTCACAGGGCGTGTTAGTACTAAGAGACATCCTAAGGAATCTCCCGCACTCCATACATAATCCTGCTTGCCTCCACTGTGGAGAGGCAATCCAACTTCCCCATGGCAATCTGGTCTATCACCCCTCCTGACACTGTTATTCCTTTCTTGGCCTGTTGGTTTAAGGGCATTAGAAACCCAAAATGACCAGGGGGAAGTCTGAGCTTCCAGTTCAATGGAATGTTTGTTATGGCTCCTGGTAGGAGCACTCCCCTTTCTGAAACCAAAACGTCTAGGCCAGCAGAACCTAGAGTTGTGGGAACAGGAAGCAACTATCACTCCTGGAGGGTCACTAAGAGTGAGAGTGAGTGGAACTATTCTCTTTTTCACCCCTTGATTCCTGGACCCATGGATCCTGGCTATGGGAGAAACTGTACCATATATCAGATGCTGATTCAAAGCATATGGTGCCTTCTGAAGAACTCTGCCCCAGCCCTCCATGCTGTTGCCACCTAATTGGCRCTGTAACTGTGTCTTCAAAAGGCCATTCCATCTTTCTATCAGACCAGCTGCTTCAGGATGATGGAGGACATGGTAAGACCTGTGAATTCCATGATTCTGGGCCAACTGTCACACTTCTCTGGCTGTAAAATGAGTTGCTTGGTCAGAAGCAATACTATATGGAATACCATGGTAGATAAGGCATTCTGTGAGTCCACAGATGGTGGTTTTGGCAAAAGCATTACGTGCAGGAAAGGCAAATCCATAACTAGAATAAGTATCTACTCAGGTAAGAACAAAATATCCTTTTCATGGGGGAAGTGCTCCAATGTAGTCAACCTGCGCCAGGTTACGGGCTGGTCACCTCGAGGAATGGTGCCATATCTGGGGCTCAGTGTTGGTTTCTGCTGTTGGCAGATCTGGCATTCAGCAGCAGCTGTAGGGAGGTCAGCCTTGGTGAATGGAAGTCCATGTTGCTGAGCCCAAGCATAACCTCTATCTTGGCCATCATGGCCACTTTGTCCATGTGCCCATTGAACAATGACAGGGACAGCTGGGGAAAGAGGCTGACTGTCCCACAGGACATATCATCCTATCTACTTCATTGTTCAGCTGAAGTCACCTTTTGGTGAGCATTTACATGGGACACAAATATCTTCACATCCTTTGCCCATTTAGAGAGATCTATCCACATACTTCTTCCCAAGATGTCTTTCTCACCAGTTTTCCAATGATGATTTTTCCAAGTCCCTGACCATCCAGCCAGTCCATTGCCTACAGCCTGTGAGTCAGTGAACAATTGTACATCTGGCCATGTTTTTCTTCCCAAAAACTGTACTACCATTCGTACTGCCCAAAGTTCTAACCACTGTAAAGATTTTCCTTCACCTGTATTCTTCAGGATTGTCGCAGAAAGGGGTTGTAATGCTGCAGCTGTCCACTTCTGGATGGGGCCTGCATAACATGCAGAGCCATCAATAAACCAGGTCCTAGTCTTTTCTTCTTCAGTCAGCTGGTCATAGAGGACAGCCCAGGAGGCTATAGGCACATGCTTCGCAGCAGATGGCATTGTAATGGGAATAGAAACCATAGGACCTCCCCTGGCCCGATCATGTATATACCACTTCCATTTGATAATAGACTGCTGCTGTGCACATCCTACCCAGCTAACTTGGTGTCATATTGTCAAACGTTCAGTTTCCACTAAGGCCCAGTAGCAATCTTATTTTTTTATTTTATTTGATATATTCTTAATTTACATTTCATATGATTTCCCCCATTCCTGGTTCCCCCCTCCCTGAAAATCCCATAAGCCTTCTTCCCTCCCCCTGTTACCCCATCCACCCCTTCCCTCTCCCCTATTCTGGTAATTCCCCACACTACTGCATTAAGCCTTTCCAGAACCAGGGGCCATTCCTTCCTTCTTCTTGGACATCATTTGATATGTGGATTGTGTCTTAGGTATTCCAGTCATCTAGGCTAATATTCGCTTATCAGTGAGTGCATACCTTGAATGTTCTTTTGAGACTGGGTTACCTCACTTAGGATGATGTTYTCCAACTCCATCCATTTGTCTAAGAAGCTCATGAATTCATTGTTTCTAGTGGCTGGATAGTACTCCATTGTGTATATATAACATATTTTTTGTATCCATTCCTCCAATGAGGGACATCTAGGTTCTTTCCAGCTTCTAACTATTATAAATAGGGCTGCTATGTACGTAGTAGAAAATGTATCCTTATTACATGCTGGGGAATCCTCTGGGTATATGCCCAGGAGTGGTATAGCAGGGTTCTCCGAAAATGTCATTCCCAGTTTTCTGAGGAACCGCGAGACTGATTTCCAGAGTGGTTGTACCAACTTGCAGTCCCACCAGCAGTGGAGGAGTGTTCCTCTTTCTCCA
>BDUI01010559.1:43965-54782 GCA_002335545.1 Apodemus speciosus
TTACATCCTGTTATTTTTGTTGTTATTTTTATATTTCAGTGGTTATCTTCTTTTGTGTTTGATGAAAGAAGTTTACTATCTTGCTTTTTCCTGGGTGTAGTTTCCCTCCTTGTATTGGTGTTTTCTACCTATTATCCTTTGTAGGGCTGGGTTTGTGGAAAGATATTGTGTAAATATGGATTTATCATGGAAAATCTTGGTTTCTCCATCTATGGTGATTGAGAGTTTTGCTGGGTATAGTAATCTTGGCTGGCATTTGTGTTCTCTTAGAGTCTGCATGAGATCCGTCCAGGATCTTCTAGCTTTCATGGTCTCGGGTGAGAAGTCTGGTGTAATTCTAATCAGTCTTCCTTTATATGTTACTTGGCCTTTTTCTCTTACTGTTGAATCAATGGTTTCTATGGTATCTTCAGCACCGAGATCCTTTCTTCTATCTCTTGTATTCTGTTGTTGATATTTGCATCTGTGGCCCCTGATTTCTTCCCAAGGTTTTCTATCTYCAAAGTTGTCTCCTTTTGTGATTTCTTAGCTGTTTCTACTTCTGTTTTTAGATCCTGGATGGTTTTGCTCAGTTCTTTCACTTGTTTGTTCGTATTTTCTTGTATTTCTTTAAGAGATTTTTTGTGTTTCCTCTATCTTGACTTCTGCCTGTTGACTCAATTTCTCCTGCATTTCCTTAAGTGATTTTTGTGTTTCCATTGTAAGGGCTTCTAAATTATTCATGTTCCCCTGTATTTCTTTAAGAGATTTATTTATGTCCTTTTTGTGTTCCTCTAACAGCATCATGACCAGTGGTTTTAAATCCAGATCTTGTTTTTCTTGAGTGTTGGGGTATTCAGGACTTGCTGTTGTTGGGGAATTGGGTTCAGATGCTGCCATATTGCCTTGATTCATGTTAGTAATGTTCCTGTGTTTACTTTTTGCCATCTGTTTATCTCTGGGGTTAGTTCGTCTTGTTGACACCGGCTGGTGCTTGAGCCTCCTGTGGGCCTGTAAGGCTATTTCCCCATCACTGGATGACTGGGTTTCCCCTGGGACAGATTGCTGATGTGCTGCCCTCCTCTTGGGTATTGTTCGAGCCCTAGTGTGCCTTGTAAGTCTAACTGAGGGACTCCCTGCAGGTGAGGCACTTCCCTGACTGAACTGCTGGAGTCAAGATGGTGGTGATCTAGGTCCCTGTGGCTCTGTCTAACCAAGGGACTTCTTGTAGGTCAGACACTCCCCTGCAAGATATGTGCCCAGGCAGCTGTAGAGCTGCCCAGCTCCCTAGTGCAGAAGGAATCCAGGCAGGCTGTGACCTGGGCAATCCTTCACTCTGGTGCCCTCTGTGTACCTGGTTGAGCTGCCAGCATGGTGGCGGGTCCCRGGGCTCAAGTCTAACCGTGGGATTCCCTGTTGGTCAGGCACTTCCCTGGCTGAACTGCCCCAAGAGCTGTTTTTCAAAGGGAGAATAGTCGTCTGCAGATGTTGGTAGAGCTTTGCTTCAAAATCCCAAAGGTTTCTTCTGTGATTCACCTGCAGGGCCCTGCCAGAGGCTCCAAATAGCATCTCTGTCTGCCACCAACACTTCAAGTACTATTGGGTCTGCTGAATTATATAATCCAAGTGGTAGAGCAGCCTGCACAGCAGCCTCGACGTGTTGAAGAGCCTTCTCCTGTTCCAGGCCCCACACAAATCTAGCAGCTTTCCAAGTCACTTGGTAAATAGGCCTGAGTAACACATCGAAGTGAGAACCTGTGCTGTCTCCAGAATCCAGATAGACCCACTAAATGTTGTACTTTTCCCTTGGTGGTCGGAGGGGCCAGATGCAATAACTTATCTTTCACCATTAGAAGGAATATCTCTGCATGCCCTACCCCAATGTACTCCTAAGAAATTCAGTGAGGTAGATGGTCCTTGAATTTTGGTTGGATTTATTTCCCATTCTCTGATACACATATGTGTTACTAATGAGTCCAAAGTGGTTGCTACTTCCTGCTCACTTGGTCCAATCAGCATAATGTCATCAATATAGTGCACCAATGTGATATTTTGTGGAAGAGACGAATGATCAAGATCCCTTCTAACTGTTGTGACAGGGCAAGAGAGTTAATATATCCTTGAGGCAAAACTGTAAAGGAATACTGCTGGCCTTGCCAACTGAAAGCAAATTGCTTCTGGTGGTCCTTATGGACAGGTACTGAGAAGAAGGCATTTGCTGGATAAATAGCTGCACACCAGGCACCAGGAAATGTGTTAATTTGCTCAAGTAACGAAACTACATCTGGTACAGCAACTGCAGTTGTAGTTACTACCTGATTTAGTTTTCGATAGTCAGCTGTCATTCTCCATGATCCATCTGTCTTCTGCACTGGCCAGATGGGAGAGCTAAAGGGAGATGTGGGAACCACCACCCCTGCATCTTTCAAGCCCTTGATAGTGGCAGTAATTTCTGCAATTCCTCCAAGAATACGATACTGGTTTTGATTCACTATTTTCTTTGGCAGAGGCAACTCTAAAGTCCTCCATTTAGTCTTTCCAACTATAATAGCCCTCACTCCACAGTTCAGGGAACCAATGTGAGAATTCTACCAATTTTTGAGTATATCTATCCCAATTACACATTCTGGAACTAGGGAAATGACCATAGCATGTGGTCGAGGACCACTGTACCTACTGTGAGTTGGACATCAGTCAAAACTCCATAAATCACCTGTCTTCCATGAGCTCCTTGTACTGGCTGGTTTTGTGTGTCAGCTTAACACAGGCTGGAGTTATCCCAGAGAAAGGAGCTTCAGTTGAGGAAGAGCCTCCATGAGATCCAACTGTAAGGCATTTTCTAAATTAGTGATCACAGCGGGGGTTGGGGATGTGTGGCTGGTAGTCTTACATTCTATAAGAGATCAGGCTGAACAAGCCAGGGGAAACAAGCCAGTAAGAAACATCCCTCCATGGCCTCTGCATCAGCTCCTGCTTCCTGACCTGCTTGAATTCCAGTCCTGACTTCCTTTGGTGATGAACAGCAATATGAATATGTAAGCTGAATAAATCCTTTCCTCCCCAACTTGCTTCTTGGTCATGATGTTTGTGCAGGAACAGAAACTCTGACTAAGACACCCCTACTCTGACTAAGACACCCCTACTCTAACTGGAGGGCCACAATGTTTCTTGGGCTCTTCTGTGATCAGTGTCAATTCAGAACCAGTATCCAGTAGACCCCAGAAAGTGTGATTAATTCCTTTACCCCAATATACAGTTACCCTTGTAAAAGGCCATAGGTCCCTCTGGGGAAGAATTGAAGAAAGGCTAGCAGCAGAACTTTTAGGTGTCTTATCAAGATCCTTCCTCAGGGGAACCTGGCCACCCCTTCATTCAAGGGGTTCTGGATTTACAGACTCAAGTCTAGAAATTGATTCACTGGCCAAGATTGCCTTTGCCACAATCCAATGTAGCGTTTCTTTCATTTGTTTGAGAATTTTTCTGTTTATACAGATCAAAGAAATATGCAGTAGGCTTCCTATCTATTTYATGCCTGGAAACACCATGATTGATTAGCYCGTACCAAAGGTCCAAACAAGTCATGTCACTATAAATTTCACCTCTGCTATGCTGACCATTATGGGGTATGTCATTATAAACATCGGTTTATCTACCCTGTCCATTATAATAACTACAATCATTTTGTCTCTGGCGATTCAGTGCTGCCACCTGGCCCTTGTTACCTCAGGACCCAATTAAATCCACTGAATTTGATTCATCTAACTGAGCAGCAGCATCTCCAACCCTAAGGCCTGGCACAAGGAAAAGGGCAAGAACAAAGCTCTTCAAATGTGCTTGTGCCCCTCTCACCAGTTTGCGTCCTATAGTGTTAGTGAAGGGCATGTCTTCTGGGCCTTCACATTGTGGTGGATTAGGTTTTATACAACTTATTCACTCTAGCATTGCAATTTTTCTAAGTCTTAAAATCCCTTCATCAACACTAAGCCAAGGGATATCAGGCTATCTTTTCAGTAGGCCATCTTTTGCTAAACACTTCAGCCAACCATTCAGACAAACTTTTGGCACCTTTTTTTTAACTGGCGAGCGTTTGTATTAAACCTGGAATCTCTACTCAGAGGGCCCATGTCAATAAACTCAGCCTGCTCTAGTTTTATGTTCCTTCCACTATTATCCCCCACCCTTATAATCCATTTCCACACATATTCCCCAGACTTCTGCTTGAATGAATTAGCAAACTCATTAAGCTCCTTAGTAGTATAGTGTGTTTCCTCATAGGCTACACTTCCTACCTCCCATCTAGAGGCCTGCTTTGCCTTGAGTCTGGTTATAGGTCTAGAAGAAACTATTGGTGAACCTTGAGAAACATCAGTATGTGGTCTTGTATTGTCTTGTCTGGCATTTTATTCAGTGAAATTCATTGCTGGTTTATCAGACTCTGCGGGATTAATTTCCTCATGTGGGGAAAGCATTATTTCAAGGGGTGGGGCTGAGGGCACTGCCTCCTCAGGTGGAGCAAACCCTTGAGATTCAAAATTCTCGGCTTTAACAGGGTCCTCCCACACATCCCCATCCCAAGTTATAGGATCCCATTCTTTGTCACCCTCTGATTCTGAGACTTGAATTTTCACTGTAATTCAGCCMACCTGATAATGAAGGCTTCAATCTGATTTTCTGCAACTTGAGCTCTCTGGCTGCAGGAGAGAAGACCCTCTTCAAGGACACACTTAGCAACCTTTAGATTGTTTACTTGCATCTGGAGCCCTTCAATTTTATCAAACAACTCCTTCTTTCCCTTCATCGTTTTATTCCCCAAGATGTTAAGATTTCTCTTAGCCAGCAAAATCATGTTCCGATTTTTTCCCCAACTTGTAGAAAGTTTTGTACACTGAATCACCTAATTCATCAAGATAGTCAAAGGTATAAAATACTTTAAGTTTGAAAATTACTTTCATCCATGGGTCTTCAATGTTCTCCAAGCTCCCAGGAGAAAGAGTATCTGGAGAGGTTTCAGTAGTTTAAGGTGCTGGTGAATTAACAAACCAAATCCAGATTTTTAAAAGATTCATCCTTATGCTTCTCCTCCTCTAGAACCACTCCCAGTACCAACTTCTGTATTAGTCAGGATTCTCTAGAGTCAAATAACATATGGATATTCTTTATACAGTAAGAGAATTTGTTGATGACTTACAGCCTGTAGTCCAACTCCCCAACAAAGGTCAGCAGCAGCTGGGAATGGAAGTCCAAGGATCTAACAGTTGCTCAGCCCTACAAGGCAAACAGGTGAAGAAGAGAATCCATCTTCCTTCTTCCAATGTCCTTATGTAGGTCTCCAGCAGAAGGTGTGGCCCTAACTAAAGGTGTGTACCACCACACCTGGATCTAGGACTTGCATTGTCCCAGATGATCTTGAACTCAGATATCTTCCTGTCTTAATCTTCTGGGATTCATTGCCACTATGCCTCAAGATCTCCAAGCCAAGATCCAGGTCAGAGTTCATTCCAGATGTAGTCAAGTTGACCAACAGGAATAGTCACTACATGCAGCATGCTTCTTTTATTCTCTGAGTCCTTTGGTTGTGCCAGATACGACTGTAGACACTGTAGACACTGCAGTAAAGAAATATACAGTAGACACATAGACAAATATTTATTAGATAGTACATACTAAGCACAAAGTAAACTATGTGAGAGAGGAAAACAGAGTTACAAGGACTGTAGTTTGCAGAGTGGTGAGAGGTGTCCTTTTCTCATGGGACTATCTGAGCACACTCCTAAACAGTAATGAGACAAAGACACAGGGAAATCATTTCAGGCAGGAATGGGGCACACAGGGTACAAATGAGGAAACAACAGGTTTTCTTCTTGACCATATATAAGGACTGGGAAGAGTGGATAATGAGGCTGAATCAGGCAGTGTGACACTCTGCGAGCATCCCTCCATGTCAGCTGAGAGAAGGGAGCTGGCATTGGAAGTTTTGAAGAGTGAAATGACACCATTAGCTTTTTTGTGATTAGGTTTGGATTTTTGGAAGGTTATCTATAGCAGCCTATGAAAGAGGAACCTGAAGGAGAAGCAAAAGAAGATCATGTGGCCTAAGTGAGTAAGGGAAGGCATGGCCCAGACAGCAAGAGCTAGTGTTTCGAACGGTCTCGTGTGCAGGGACTGATGCCTGTTGATATGAGAAAACTGAAGATCAGCTGGTGTCTGAGTGATAGTAATGTCATGAGCCATCCCTGTGACCTCTGGAGAAGCGGCACAAAACTAGTATAATTCGGACCAGCAGATTTGGAAGTCAGAAAACCAGTCAGCGAATACTTGGCTGATACTCACACATAAATTTTTAAAGAAAGAATAAAAATAATACTTATTCTTACAGATACTCTAGAGAATGTTAATAGAATATAGAATTTTATGATCCTTTGGATTTGATAGCTGGAAGACAAGAAGACCAGTTTCAGTAGACACTGGGAGAGACAGAGCTATATTGTAGTTGGCTTAAAGAATTATGAGGCGTGAGGCTGAGATCTTCCAGTCACTTCATCATCTTTAGAAGCTTTGAACCTTATGTTAGATCTTTCTTCTCTTCATTTTCCCTACTTGGGGACTAGAGCTCTAAGCCTGAGGTAGGGGCATGTTAGAAAGACTTACTGAGATCATTGTACCTCTGGAGAGAGAGAGGCCTTGTATATAAGTTTGTGCTGCTGCGTCAGGTAGTGGAAGAATCATTCTCAGTGCACAAGGGCGGGTCATGTCAGACCAGAAATCATGTCTCCTGAGGGGAGGAAGATGACAGGATTTTTTCCTATTGTGTGAGGAGGCTTAGGATGGGGAGCTGAGTTACAATGCATAACTGCAGGAATGGTGGGGGCACATTCATTTCACCCAGAAATTCTGCCAGTGAAGGACTGGAGTGTGGCGGCACAGTATAAGAATGTCTGGAATCTGAGGCAGAAGACTGGCCCTAGTTCAACTGAAGCTTGTGTGTGTAAAGTTGTTCAGGAATGGAGACTGAGGGTGTGCACAGGATGTACTGTTAATGGATGGACGATACTGTCAAYAATGTTGGAAATATAGATGGTAATTAGTGTTCATGAAGCCAAGATGGTGGTTCAAAGGGCATGAGTGGAAGGAAGGTGAGAACTGAGTTTTTGAGAGCTTATCCAGGCCCTGGGTTCCAGTCAAGGGTAAGATCCAGGCAGTGCGAGGAGATGCAAGACTCCACATGTGTGCTGAGTTAGGACTAGAGGCTCTGTGGTTTGTTTGTTGTTGTTTTTAAATAATTTTTATTGAATATATTCTTCATTTACATTTCAAATGCTAAAACCTTTCCCGATTCCCCCACCCGAAAACCCCCAGCCCCTCCTCCCACCCCCTGCCTCCAARTATATATGCCCCTCCACCCGACCCACTCCCACCTACCCTCCCTTAATTTCCCCACGCTGGGACTATTGAGCCTTCACAGGACCAAGACCTCACCTCCCACTAATGCCCAACAAGGCATTCCTCTGCCACACTTTTGGCTGGAACCATGTGTTAATGGTTTAGTCCCTGGGAGTCCTGGGGCGTCTGGGTGGCCGACAATATTGTTCTTCCCATGGGGCTGCAAGGCTCCATGTTTTTAAGCCTGAGGACTCAATAAGTTACCCCAGTCTCCAAGCCCCAGCTTCCAAACACAGTTTGATCCAGTGTCTTGCTTGCAATGCTGTCTCCGCCCATTAGGGGGCGGGGCTCGAGGGCGAGGCTAGTGGCTGTTCAGAAGCCTCGAGAGCCATCAGTTCCTACCAGACTCTTGCTGGGGATCCCATCCACCTCATGGCGGGGCGCAGGTCTTCAAACGTCTTCCCCCTCCCAGGCAATAGTGGCGGTGGCCTGGAGGGGCCAGTTCCTGTACGAGTTGACACCCCAATATGGTTGAGCAGCCAGGCAGCCACAAGCAGGTTAATGGTGCGGCCAGGTATGGGGCCAGGCATCTGTCCTGGCCCTGAGGTATGGGGAGTGCCTCTGGGTCCCTCACCTTATGAATTCCGAGGTGGGATAGCACCCTACGGAGCTTGTGAGGCAAGGGCCTGGTCCCAGAGTTCCTCTGAGGATACCTGCCCAGGACCCTACATCGCCTTGAGGTACATGCCAAATTTGGCACTGCCAGAGGACGTTTCAGCCATACAAAAAGAAATGGAGCAGCTGGCCAAGGAACTGAGACAGAAGAGGATGACCCTGGGATACTCACAGGCCGATGTGGGATTCGCTGTGGGAGCTATGTTTGGGAAGGTTCTCAGCCAGACGACCATATGCCGCTTCGAGGCCCAGCAACTCAGCCTTGCCAACATGTGGAAGCTGCGACCTCTGCTGAAAATGTGGTTAGAGGAAGTAGATGAGAAGAACCTTCTGGGCATATGCAGAATGGAGATGATCCTACAGCAGGCCCGGAAGCGGAGACGTGCAAGCAGAGAGAGACGCATTGGGAGCAATCTGGAAAAACTGTTCTTGCAGTGTCCAGAGCCCACGCCCCAGCAAATCAGCTATATTGCTGGGCGCCTCCGGCTGCAGAAGGACTTGGTCCAAGTGTGGTTTTCTAACCGGAGCCAGATGGGCAGTTGGCCAACCAATGATACCTCCTGGAGGGAGAATGTGGGGGCGACTGTGCCTCCTTTCCCAGGACCACCAGTGTGCTTCCCCCTGGCACCGGGGCTCCATTTTGATTTCCCCCACTATGGTGGGTCATGYCTTGCACCCCTGTACTCCTCTACCCCGTTTCCTGTGCGAGGATCCCTTTTGTCTGCCCCAACCACCACTCTGGGCCTCCCCAGGCTGTCAAGCTGAAGGGCCTGCCCTGCAGGGGAATGAGAGAATAGAGAGAGGGGGTTTTGTTCCAGGGTTAGCATTTCAGTTCTCTGACTTAGCGAGTGCGGGTGGGAGTTGTTTCCAGAAGGCGTGGGAGGGAGGTTAAAGCTTATCACTTGCTTCTTTTTGTTTTTACCTTTGTTTGTCCCTCGGGTTGGTATTACAATGTATTTATGGCTTTAACGTTTTATTTCTCTTTTTATTATTAATTATTCCTTATTTGGTGAGTCCTTTGTTCCTTATTATCAGAAAACACAGTTTCTTTATAAACACATTATAAAATTAAAAACACAACTCACATAAAACTACTGTACCAGTGTTTATTAACAACAAGCAGAACTTTGTACAAACACAAATTCCAGGGTAACAGTTACTCCTCAGGAAGGCCTAGAAATGTCTTTAGAAAGGAGCACAMAGACAAGAGCTTCCTTGCAAGCCCTGCCCTCTCACTTTTCACAGCCAGCCAGCCAATGAGTGTTTGGCTGCGTGTGGGTGTGAGGGTCTCTGCCCGGCCTCTCTGCCTTCTTGACATACATACACTGCCCTGACCTTGCTTGTCCGGACATGGAAGTCGTTCTACTAAACCAGCTTGTTACTGAGGTTGGCGAGGTGGATAGCCATAGCGGCAGCCCCAGTTCTCAAATTTACAGCTACACTTGGTTTGTTCTCYGGGAACGCCCTTACTTTGTTTTGAGTTGAGATGTGCGTTTAAGATCACGCTTAGCTTGGCCTAGTTCCAGGGTGGCTTGAGTGTGAAGGCCAGGTGCTGTTCTTCCTGCTTTCACACTGATTCCAAGGAAGGCTTTCCCAGCAGGCTCCTAAGTCTTTTTCCAACTCTTCCCAAAGCTGACCTTTTCAAGTCCAGTTGGTTCCTGACCTGCTCGTCCTCTGGGGCTGGGGAGTGTTGCTCAAGGAGAAGCCTGCAGAGGACCTGGTTTGATCCCAGCAACATTTTACTTTAATCTCTTTGCCTTTTGATTTTCTGTTGTAACCCTGCATGCAAGGTATATTAAACACCTATCACTGTCGTAAACGGGGGTAAGGGCTTCTCACTGCATACCCCATCAGCTTCTGCTTTTCTTCTTTTCCCTTCATCGGTATTCCAAAGGATTCATCGAGGATATTTTCAAAGATACGCATTATTACTTTTATTTTGGACTTTGCTTTCCAAGTTAACTTTGGTTTTTATTGTTGTTCATTGCCTTTTCCTAGTTCCTTCTGGTTCTTTTCATTATTCTTTTTTCTAATGTGTTTTTGAAATGAACACTTYGTTTACATAATATTTTCTTATCTTGCTTTGTTCTGTTCTCTGATGCCTACGTGAGATGCCTCTGCGGAGTCAAAAGTAGAACCCTGGAAAACCACATCATGACCCCGTTTGTTCCATAATCTCAGGACTGATTTTATCAGCATCCATGAGTCTATTGCCTCCACTTAGCATTTCATTGTAGAAACTGACACTTTACTGTTAACTAGCATACCTGGTAAAATTTGCCATTACTACCATTTTCTAAGTGTAAATTCAGTTTGTACAACTAAATTTTATTATTAATATGCAACTATACCACCATCCTGTTCCAATTCTATGTCACAGTTCTGAAATATAAAGTCTGTAACCACTGAACACTCACTCCTTTCCTCCTCCCCCTGGCCCATCTGCTTTGTGTGTCTATGAATTCGTGGACTTTACACGTTTGTATTAGTAGGTTCATCTAATGATTGCTCCGGGCCTGACATATTTCACCTGGCACATTTTCAAGGCTCATATATGGTACAGGTTTTATCAGACTTGATTCCTTTTTATGACTGGACAAGATTCTGCTGCTTAATATACTCTGCTTTGTGTAAAACTCAACACTTGCTTAGCCGCTCTGCAGTCCACGGAGAGCAGTGCTGTGTGAAGAGCTGGAGGAAAGAATCTGTTGAGTCCCTGTGTTCAGTTCTCCTGAATAAACACCTAGAGACAGAACTGCTGAATCAGGAGATTCTATTAACTT
>BDUI01010560.1:48466-59387 GCA_002335545.1 Apodemus speciosus
AGCTACACAGAGAAACCCTGTCTCAAAAAACAAAACAAAAAAAATGAAAAAAAACACAAAACAATGAAAAAAGACATCAACCATTAGATCCCAGTTGGAATTATCAAAAATGCAAAAAAAGGCAAAGGCCACTTACAAATGAAGAGAGGGAGTTCACGCATTGAATTCACATGAAAGGCTGCTGTCTTACTTAGCATAGCTGCTGCTAGGATAAAACATAGTGACCAAAAGTAACGTGGGGAGGGAAGGGTTTGTTTTGCTCACACTTCAGGTTCACAGTCCATCCACGAGGGACCTAGGCAGGAACTCAGGCAGGGCAGGAACCTGGAGGCAGGAACCCATGCAGAGGCCGTGGAGGGGTGCTTGGAGGAATCCCAGCTGGCTCCTCCTGACTCCCTCAGCCTGCTTTCTTACACAATGCACAGGGGTGGCACAGCCCACATAAACACACACACACACACACACACACACACACACACACACACACACACGGCCCCCGTGCACGCGCGCTCTCGCAGATAATCAAGATCATGCCCACAGACTTGCCTACGGGCCAATCATATGGAGGTATTTTCTTAATTAAGGCTCCTTCCTCCCAGATACATCAGATTTGTATCAGGTATGACAGCAACCAGCACATCGCTCATCAAAGCCTCTGGAACTAGTATTCTAGTATTTTATTAGTAAGCAGTAAATCTGTGAACCAAGTCACCTTCCATGTACTTAACGTGAAGTCCATGTACTTAAGTCCATAAAGGAGGACCAGTCTCATTTTGTTCGTGAGAGCATCAGAAGAGCGCAGCGTCGGGTGACAGTGGCTGTCACGGTAGCACCCTGGCCATTATTTGAGGAAATGTCTTTGCATGTGTATATTTTGTTCTTGTTGCAGAGAATTGCTTCACACAGATAAGTGGTTGCAAATAGTAAGGGGTGCCCTGGAGTTAAAAAGATCATTGGAGTTTTATTCCAAGAAATTGCCTGACTTAACCTGGCACCCCAAGCTAACACATCGCTCATCTCCATGGCTGCAAAAACCAGTTCCTAGCACTTTTGTTTATTACCRTTTTCGAATAGATTTTTTTAATTTAAAGGAAATTTTAGCATACAGCGAGAGTTAATCACATGCAAAGTGCATACAAACTGTTAAGTGTTCCCTCAAGTTTTAGAAAAGTCTTTTCCCTACAAATCCCAAACCTGTGCTCTTTCTAAGAAAGTCTGTATGCCCTGATGACTCCTCCTTCCAGCAAAATGGTTGGCCTGAATCAGCCTAACCCTGGTTCCTTCCTGGTAATGTTTCTCTAGTTGTCAGCACACAGGTGTTTTGTTTCCTCTTTGACGACAGAGTGAGGAGAGCAGAGACCTGGATGTGGACAGAGAAGGTGCTTGTGGTCCTGACGGGTGTGTAGCCAATGACTGGGACAAACCACTAAAAAGAGAGAGGGAAGCTGGAGAGAGCTCAGTGGACCAAAGTCCACGCCTCTGTCATCCTCCACAGTCAGCTGTGTATATCCATCCCTGAGGGCAGATTATAAAAACCAAGGATTTCTACCCTCCCCGTCTCGCATAGTATAAACTAAAACAGGGTCGAGTATCCAAACATATACACACAAACATAAAACTATAATTGCAAATCTGTGGGTGAAAGTCTAGAAGAATCCAAGACAGTGCACACGGGCAGGGTCGTGGTGGAATCCACCAAAGGCTACAGTGATGTTTCCTGTTGTAGTGATTGAGCAATGGCAACCCCATTGTCTGAGATGGAACGAAGGGTCCAAGCCTGCATGAGGAGATGAAGACCTCTGCTCGGTCTTGTTCAGCTCTGAAGGTCTACAAGATATCTACATATCCAACAAGCAGATACAAATGGCTGCTTTGTATCCACAGATTTAATAGGGATCACAAAGATATTTGCATAAATGTAAATCATAGGGCTGGAGAGACAGAGCAGAAGTTAAGAGCTCTTGCTGCTCTTCTGGAGGACCTGAATTTGGTTCTCAGCAGCCAGAGAGGGCGACTTTGAAACTGCCTGTAGCTCCAGGTCTAGGAGCTGACACACTCTTCTGGCTTCCTCAAGCACCTACACATGTGTCACACACACACACACACACACACACACACACTCAGACTCGTATACTCTCTTTCATACACACAGACTCACACACTCTCTCTCACACACACTAATACACACACAACTCAGACTACACTCTCACACACACTCACACACTAAAACACACACAACTCACACAACACTCACACACATACACAACTAACATTACACTCTCACACCCATACCCACACACTCTCACACTAACACACTCTCACACATACACAACTAACACTATACTCTCACACACACCCACACACTCTCACACTAACACACACTCTCACACATACACAACTAACACTATACTCTCACCCACACACTCTCACACTAACACACTCACACACACATACACAACTCACACACTCATACTACACTCACACACTAACACACACTCACAACTCACACTGCATTCTCCCACACACTTACACACTCACATACTAACCACACTCACGCTTTCACACACTCACAACTCACACACTCACATGCACACACAGAAAGGGTGGGGGAGACAGAGAAAGAGATTAATAAAAAATAAAAGTTTTATAAAATAAATATAAACTATATCTCTTTACACCTGTTGAATATCCATATTTACATTGGCTTTCAGGCGATCTAGTGAGGACGTCCAGGGATTTTGAATGTGGAATATGTGATCAGCCAGACGTGGGCAATGCTGGAAGTTCCGGTCGACATTCACAATGTATTTAGGACACCTAGAATTTAAATGTAAATAACAGTAGAATGGTATCAAGATTCTGCTATGACTGGCAGTTTGCAAGTAATTGGGCTCTGATTCTGAGGGGAAAGGCAATTCCTTATTCTCTCCGGAGGCGCAGAAACCCATGGTCTACTTTCTTCACACAGCAGAAGGAATTACAAATCATGTGCTCTTGAACATACACTCTCTCCTCTGTTTTTATTACATTTTAAATAAGACTTTAAAAATGCTAACTTATCAGAAATACACCAGAGAAAACAGCAGCGGCGTGGCTGTAACCCCCACTAATGAGGCACTAATGCATAATTACTGTAATACACGCACTTCTCTCCACAGACGAGTATTTATAAACACTGGAACAGTCTAGTTTGCAGTGAAGCCTTGTGCACAGATTGTTTTTCTCTTGTGGTTTGTCCCTTCTTCTTATTGTGGTAATATTTAATGAATTTCACAGGCTCTGCTCTTTCTCTGGAAATACTGAATGAACCTGTGCACAAAGAGTGTGCCTCCTTCTATGCTGTGGAGATGCTGCACCAGGACACCTGCGAGAGAGCTTGGCCATCTCCATTTCATACTCAGAGTCGGGCTTAGTGACTAAAAGCAAACACTGCTCTTGCAAAGAACCAGAATTTGGTTCTCAGGAGCCCCACAGGGTGGCTCGGGACAGCCTGTAATTCCAGCTCCTGAGACTCCAATGTCCTTGCATGCTCAAATACACACACACACACAATTAAAAATAAAATCTTTAAATATTCACAATTGAATGAGAATACAACAGGTTAAGACCTTCTGGTTGAGAGGAGTAATTCCACAGACAACTAATTCCACACACGGAAAGGAGAGAGAGAGAGACAGAGACACAGAGAGACAGAGAGATTCCATATACAGAAAGGAAAGAGGCGAGAAGAGACAGAGATTCCACACACAGAGAGGAGAGAGACAGAGAGACAGAGAGACAGAGAGGGAGGCCCACATGCACACTTACAATCTGTGCTCTCACCTTGAGAGTTTACTAAAGTCCGTCGTGCRTCTGTGAAGTTCACTGCCTCTTCAGCAGCGGTGGCACAGTGCCCTCYAYGGCCTCGACCCACTCCTGCTGCCCACCTGGTTGAGGCAAGGCAGCCCAGGGTCATCACTTGCGGAAACAAACTTTAAGGAACTTAATTATTCCTAATCTTGTCAGCTTTATCAAAATCCCTTGGCTAGACGCCAGTCACAGGTTCTGACTTCTGTCCACGAACATGAATGGGGGAGGAGGTGTCACATGATAGAGGTCCTTTTCTCTGAGTGAATCTGCATAATGTATAGAGTCCCAAGAAATC
Organism: Apodemus speciosus; assembly: GCA_002335545.1. NCBI lineage: Eukaryota > Metazoa > Chordata > Mammalia > Rodentia > Muridae > Apodemus > Apodemus speciosus. The sequence goes on from BDUI01010560.1 coordinate 52,611, forward strand.
TAGAAGAATAAAATCAGCAGGAAAAAATCGGGAAAGACGAATGGCCGGAAGTGGGCCATGCAACAACTACCCCTAAACATACACAAAGATGTTCAGTCCCATTTATACTAAGAAAAATGTCCATTAAAGAGAGAACTCTGCTGGCTACAAGCTAGAACCCCAGTATCAGCTTGGGAGCTGAGGGTCCTCCTCACCAGAGCAAATTTGTTTAATTCTTATGAAAAACTATTAGCAACATCTACAAACTCATGTGCTCATCATCCTGGAACTCCTACTCTGGAAAGCTGGTCGGCATGTATGTGAGATTACAGAGAGGTCAGCAACACATGTGAGAACAAAAGGTTGGCCATGACTTGGATCCCAATGTCCAGTGGAGGTGTGGTACACCAATCGTACTCACAAACTGTCTTTACTGGCTGGTTTTGTGTGTCAACTTGACYAAGGCTGGAGTTATCACAGAGAAAGGAGCCTCCTTTAAGGAAATGCCCCCATGAGATCCAGCTGTAAGGAATTTTCTCAATTAGTGATCAAGGGTGGGAGGGCCCCTTGTGGGTAGCACCATCCCTGTGCTAGTGGTCCTGGGTTCTGGAAGAAAACAGGCTGAGCAAGCCAGGGGAAGCAAGCCAGTAAGAAATATCCCTCCATGGCCTCTGCATCAGCTCCTGCTTCCTGACCTGCTTGAGTTCCAGTCCTGACTTCTTTTGGTGATGAACAGCAATGTGGAAGTGTNGGCCTCGACCCACTCCTGCTGCCCACCTGGTTGAGGCAAGGCAGCCCAGGGTCATCACTTGCGGAAACAAACTTTAAGGAACTTAATTATTCCTAATCTTGTCAGCTTTATCAAAATCCCTTGGCTAGACGCCAGTCACAGGTTCTGACTTCTGTCCACGAACATGAATGGGGGAGGAGGTGTCACATGATAGAGGTCCTTTTCTCTGAGTGAATCTGCATAATGTATAGAGTCCCAAGAAATCTAGAAGAATAAAATCAGCAGGAAAAAATCGGGAAAGACGAATGGCCGGAAGTGGGCCATGCAACAACTACCCCTAAACATACACAAAGATGTTCAGTCCCATTTATACTAAGAAAAATGTCCATTAAAGAGAGAACTCTGCTGGCTACAAGCTAGAACCCCAGTATCAGCTTGGGAGCTGAGGGTCCTCCTCACCAGAGCAAATTTGTTTAATTCTTATGAAAAACTATTAGCAACATCTACAAACTCATGTGCTCATCATCCTGGAACTCCTACTCTGGAAAGCTGGTCGGCATGTATGTGAGATTACAGAGAGGTCAGCAACACATGTGAGAACAAAAGGTTGGCCATGACTTGGATCCCAATGTCCAGTGGAGGTGTGGTACACCAATCGTACTCACAAACTGTCTTTACTGGCTGGTTTTGTGTGTCAACTTGACYAAGGCTGGAGTTATCACAGAGAAAGGAGCCTCCTTTAAGGAAATGCCCCCATGAGATCCAGCTGTAAGGAATTTTCTCAATTAGTGATCAAGGGTGGGAGGGCCCCTTGTGGGTAGCACCATCCCTGTGCTAGTGGTCCTGGGTTCTGGAAGAAAACAGGCTGAGCAAGCCAGGGGAAGCAAGCCAGTAAGAAATATCCCTCCATGGCCTCTGCATCAGCTCCTGCTTCCTGACCTGCTTGAGTTCCAGTCCTGACTTCTTTTGGTGATGAACAGCAATGTGGAAGTGTAATCCGAATAAACYCTTTCCTCCCCAACTTGCTTCTTGGTTTGTGCAGGAATACAAACCCTGACTAAGACACTGTGCCATGGTCACTGAAAACAAGAAAGAGAAAGCATTACAAATACCACCATGGTCAAACACGAATGTGTTTGCGTAATAATTGTAGGTATAATAATTGGCTTTGTAGAAAGAATAGAAAGCTAAGCATACAATTTGTATGTCTATATATACATAGAAAATTCTGGAGTATATGAATGTTTAGTATCTAGAGAGCATATATGCCCATAAATATATGACTAATATACAATTGATAGATGATAGGCAGTAAAGTAATATAATATTTTAAGGTACTGCAGTAACTCACATCCCTTATAGACATTAAGTATACAAATATATTATGCTATCTGTATAGATGATAGATAGAAAGATAAACAAGCTGGCATGAGGGTACACGCCTTTGATCCCAGCACTCAGGAGACAGAAGCAGGAGGATCTCTGTGAGTTGGAGGGAATCCTAGTCTACAAAATGAGTTCCCAGATACTCAGGGCTCTGTTACAAAGAGAAACCCTATCTCCAAAAACAAAACAAAACAAAAATCCCAACAACAACAAAAAAGAAAGTCAGACTGGCAGATCAGTGTAGTTATTATATACCAGCTTTATCATGACAGGGAGAGAAATAGAAAGGGTTTCTCACCATTAGCTCCTTGTGTGTAAAACAGTTGATTTTCTTCTGTAGGATTTTACAGTTGTGTTTTCAGGTACTCTGCAACCATCTAAATTGACTTAAGGAAATATGTCAACTTGAACCTGTGTATTTATCTCTCCCTCTTGTACATTACTACCATGACAAAGCAGCCATTATAAGCTATAAGCCCACGAGGGCAAGAGGAACAGACCAACAGTCAACAAACAACAGGAGAGAGAGCTTGCCATCTCAGTTGAACACAAACAAATGTCCTTTATTTCACAAAGTGGAAAAGCCTGAGATTGTGGAGGAGCAAAAAAAATCAACAAAAGACAACTCTGTTCATGACGCCAGAAGCCCAAGAGAACAAAGCCATTTACCCCATTACCACCAAGCCAGAGTGGCCTTAAGGAGCTTTGCTGGTTCAGTCATCGTCCCAACAGATGGGACAGCTAGACAAAGCAACTGGGCAGTCAGAGCAACAGGAAGCACGAGGACCTGAGGTCAGTTTCCAGCACCTCATAAAAGCAAGAGCCCGGCGTCTGTAATTCCAGTGAGGATTCCTGGTGTTACTACACAGCCAGCGTAGCCAAGCGGCAAGCTCTAGGTTAAAGGAGAGACTCTATCGCAAAAACAAACAAACAAGCAAAAATAAACAGGTGTGGAAAGATTGAGGAAAACAACTGACCTTGATTTCAGGATTCCACAAGCACACCCACCCAAGACACCCACGCAGACACCCACGCACAATAGCTGAGTAAATGAACTCGGAGGATGGGAGGCCTTCGTGTTCATGGTTTCTGTCCCTGGTTGTTTCTAGAGTGTGATAACACCGTACTCATATGGGGGCCTGTGAGAGCCTCTAACTGGTTCCTTACTGGAACCGGGAAGCAGGCGGGGGCCCTAAGATCCCCTCATAGGCCAGCCCTTAATAACTCCATTTCTTTCTGTCAGCCCCCACCTCTGGTTCGTTTCCCAGTTTCCAATTGTGCCGTGAGTTGGCAACACCTTTAGTACAGGATCTTTGAGGGTCACTGCTGGTCAAAACTGTAAAACCAGTTTGTATTCTAAATTGAGTGTAACTCTTCCAAATCCAAAGTAAGTTTCTCCTTAAAAATAATGGATCTCAGCCGGGAGGTGGTGGCGCATGCCTGTAATCCCAGCACTTGGGAGGCAGAGACAGGCAGATTTCTGAGTTCAAGGACAGCTAAAGCTACTCAGAGAAACCCTGTCTCGAAAAACATTAGTTCATTTATTAGTGGAGGCAAATGCTTACTAGAACAATGGACTTGAAAGAGGAAATTCAAGACTGGGGTTAAGGCTTGGTGTGCAAAACAGTACTTGGTACACACGCGTTAAGAACTAGAGTTCAGAGCCCCAGCACCCACATGAATGCCCAGCAGGCACGGCAGAGCACTTGCAAACCCAGTATGCAGGGAGTGGGGACAGAGCAGTCCCCAGCAGGCCGGCTAGGCAGACTAGAGAATCAGCAAGGTCAGGGTTGAAGAGAGAGACCTTGTCTCGATGAATAAGGTGAAGAGTGACCAGGGAAGACACCCAGCACCAGCCTCTGGCCTCCGTGCACACACGCATGTCTGTGCATGCAGGCAAATACACATGTGAATGTGCACACATGCCATATGAACACATGAWTCAGAAGGAAATCTACAGAGAGAGAATTCAAACTATGTAGAGCCTTTGCACAGAGCACAGAACTTCAAACCTTAGCTCGTTTCCCACCGCCTAAATGTCCTGTCCTGCAGAATCAGTCAGTTACCTTGACAGTTTCTTTTGTACACAGATTGTATTTACCTGAATTATTAATGCTGCTTTGTTTGTGCCGTATCTTAATTTCCCCCCTTTTGTTCACCTGTCTCGAGTGTTTTAATCACGTTTTAGGAGCTAGTGAACAATGTGTTTCTTTTAGGAAACTGGATGGCGACACCGGTGGGTTTGTGTGTGTGTGTGTTGTGTGTGTGAGTGCTACTAAGAGATTACTCTGTTTTTTCGGTTTTGAAAAGTGAACATGTCTTGTTTTCATAAACTGTCAGTCAACAAAACTAAACTGTATCGAATGGATAAAAGATAGGCTTTAAAGTATGGATTGTATGTCAGATAAGAAAAAAAAACATAATACATGGAGACTCCAGGGGGCAAGGAATTCTCAACAAGAAATAAGTGCCTGCAGGAGAATTCCTCAGGCTGACAGAAATAAACAGCAATTAGCAATACTTGGGAGACTGTCATTTTGGTCATATAGACAAGAACTTTTTTTTTTTTAACCATCACCCTATGTAGAACACAATGACCATGCCCAAAGCCTGTTCTATTTATCTGGGTTTTGTTGAAGCTAAAGTGAATAGAAATAGTCAAAGATGGGAAGCCAAGAATGGTAATGCTCAGCTATAACTTCAACACTCTGAAGGCCAAGATGGGAAATTTGTGAGTTCAAAACCAGCTGAGCTTCAGAGTGGTGGAGGGGGTAGTCTCAGCACTAGTCCAAAGCCCCTGTGTGATCCCCAAAACATTCTCAGTGGTAGGGACTGAAGACAAATTCTTCAGCTTTAAGAGTAAATGAAAGGGGAATTAACACTCTCAGATCTTTTTTGGGAGCTGGAGAGATGGTTCAACAGTTAAGAGCAGTGGCTGCTCTTTCAGAGGACTTGGTTCARTTCCCACCATCCACGAGGTGGCTAACACCATCTGTAACTCCAGTGCTAGCTGACCCTCTTCTGGCCTCTGTGGGCACCAGGCACCCAAGTGGTGCAAAAACAATCGTGCAGAAAAAAAAACACCCAAGCACATATAATAATTTGACTGTACTTAAAGACTTTCTTCTTTGCATCATTTTACAAAAAACTAAACTGAATTACTGAAGAGAAGAGAAGAAGTCCGGGTTTCTGCAAAAGAGGCTTGAAACTCCGGAAGAGTCATGTCTCAGCAGCTCCCACTGCACCAGCCGAGATCAGCCGAGATGTTAAAACGAAACAAAACAAATGTACAAACACCACACGAGCTCATTGGGAAGAAAAAGAAAAAAAGTTCTCCATCTTTGATTTCCTTCAGAAAGATGAAATGAAAGGGGCAGCAATACATATTTGAAGCCCTGTGAGTTCACAATGGGGCTTTAGAGTAAAGAGCAAAAACAGTGAACTAACAAAGGTCCATCACCATACACACCTTTTCTCACAAGCACCTTGTAAAGGAAGTGGTGCTGGCTAGAGGGACCAGCTGCCTTTGCCACACCTTCAGGAATAAACAGCACATTTCAGACTGCATCAATTCAGCCAGAATGGACCATCACTGGCGGCTCTCGGACCTCTCCTCTTACCATGTGCACCTGTTTTCATTCCAACGTGGTGGGAGAGCATCGGAGAGCATCAGCTCACCGCTCACATCTGAGTGTCTCTTTGTACTGTCCCACAGCCCAGAGTTGACGAATCCCATTAAATTGATTAAAGTGGTCCCAGGGACTGCTTTCACACTGGCCTTAGATGAAAGACCAAGGAAGCTTCCTTCTGAGGGTTCGTCAGTCTGGGATGGGGAAGTTATTTGGATGAGGTGTTGGGTTTTGTGAAATTTTTTTGACGGATKGATTTTTATATTTTTCTGTAATTTTCAAAGAGGTCAACAAAGATACAAAGGCTCTTTCGACAGAATCAGAGAAGTGGCTTTTATTACAAATGATCTCTAATTACGCCTTTGTTCTAAAAAAGGTAGCAGGGACAGCTGACAGGGCCAGCACTACGTCCTGGAAAAGGGTGCCTGCACAAGTAAGCACCGGTAATGTCCCTGAGTTGAACGGGATGGAAGTGGCCTCAATTGAGCTGAAAATCTAAAGGAAGAAGTGAGAGCTCTGAAAAGCAGTCATCGGATCTGCAGACTGATGATAACCCCAGGACAGAATCAAAGGAGCTCAGTAGAACAGAAGATTCTGAGTGCTTATCTCCTCTCTGTATGTGCATATAGGGGATGATTGCGTGGGTCCATATGGGTGTGTGTGGGGGTGATCATGTGCATGTGCGTGCATGTACATAAGTGTGCACGTTCATGTGTGTGGTGTGCATATGCATGTGTGCATGTGCATGTGTGTGCATGTGCATGTGTGTGCATGTGCATGAGTGTGCATGTATGTGGGGGGTCTAAAGTCATCTTCTAGCACCTTTGCTCTATACCCATGCATGTTATGTTTTTAAGACTTTATTTCTATTATTTTTAATAGTTTATGTGAGTAGGGGTGCACAGGTGCTCAGGTGCCTGCAGACTACAGAGGCCCGAGCCATCAGAGCCCCTCCAGTTGAAGTTACAGGTTAGTCATCTCCTCATAGTTGTCTGTTTTCTACCATAGGAGGAAAAGGTAGTGAACAGTAGCTACAAGGGGTTGAGCTCCCTG
>BDUI01010563.1:10564-21124 GCA_002335545.1 Apodemus speciosus
CTAACTATGTGCTAGCAGTGTTGCTTAAAGTCTTGCATTAAGCCCTGTATGTATACACACAGATTCATGAGAGTGCACACACGCACATACACTCAATTGTGCATCTTTGTTAGAAAAATAAACCAGAGAGGAAATATAGGCGGAAAGAAACAAACRAAGGGAGAGGAATTAAAACAGCAGGGAGTACAGAAGGAGGGAGGGAAGGAGGGACTGRCAAAACAATCAAGAAGAAGAAGATCTCATTCTTGTTTCCATATGCACCCTTTGGGCTCAGAGATCAGCATGATCGAAGAATACACACGAATCAACGGAATGGTGACTGTACACACACAAACCTACACCTTCAAAACCTTAGGGACCCCAGAAAGACAGATGCTGACAATAGTGCGTGATTTGTTCTTCCTACACAGTAGTGGTTCTAGTCTCAAGCCCTGCCCTACCCGGAAAACACACTGTATCAACAAGAAGAATGTCTTTAGTGTTCACTTCGTGTTCTTTCTCCTGTCTATCTCAGAGCTGCCTCTGCTTCTTACAGAAGGTAAGGGCTTTACAGCCTCCGAAGACCCTCCAGTCTGGCCCTCTCCTGCTCTCACGGGTGGTGCACAGAGCCTGCCCATTGCCCTCCTATGGCCAGCGGCTCACCGTGGCTCAAACACCCTATTCCTGATGAACTCAATTGTTTCAAAAGCATATTCTTCTGGGAGCCTAAACTCACCACCGGTGACCTCTCCCAGCCTTTTTAGTTCTGGAACTGTGTAACAACGTCTACACCCCTCCTGCCCACCCACTACAGAACAGTCTTTGAAATTGCTAACCCGACTTGTCATTCTCTCTGGCAAAATGAACACATCTCCCCAGCTACTCGCAGTGTGATATGGTTTCCAGACCCATTGCCGTTCTTCCTTTGAACATGTTCCAGTTTGCTGTCAACTTCCCTCTTAAAATGGGGTGCCCAGGACTCAAGGAAGCACTTCCTGGGTGACCGGCAGTGAATGGGGTTAGACCGGAAACTCCCTTGATGTGGACGCTGTATTTCAGAGACTAGGGCATAAGACTGACGTGTTCAGCAGCAGATCCACGTATTTGAATTCAAACCTAAAGTATGTTTTATATTCCATAGCAGATCCGATATTATCTATTCTTTATACAAGAAACCAATTGTTTGAGGGACTAGGGTGGTGAGAGAATATGTGGGCAAACTGCTTGCTGGGAATGAGAGCCATGCTGGTGTTGGGGCTGGGAAATACAAGGATCCCCGGAGCTCTTTGGCCTGCCAATTTAGCATAACTAGTAAGCTCCACGTTGGAGGGAAGACCTTATCCCAAAAAAGATGACATGGAAAAGAGTAAGAGGAAACCCCTGACGTTGACTTCCGGCCTCTACCTGCACACACACGACCCCATATGTGTGCATAAATATGCATACAAACACGAGCTGATTGTTTAAGTCTAATATTTTTTATTCTACTGAGTTTCAACTTGTTTCAAGTATTCTGTGTAGTTCGTGAACTATTTTAAGGATCTGTTGGGGTTTTTTTTCTCCATTTGTTAGCTAATCCTCCAGATTTTGTTTTGTTTGAAATTTTAGCAAGACTTCATTCACTGGACAAAAGAGGGAAGAGGTCAGTTAGAGGTCCACTGGGGTACCTTGGCACTAAGCATGTCATGAATGTCTATGGTCACCATCATGAAAACACTTCAGAGACCTTCCTGCTCTATGGCAATAACTTATCAAGTCTTTTGAAAGGAAATCGAAGAGATATAAATAAAGGGGCAAAGAAGGGACATGAAAGTAGAGATGCATCTGGGGCTGGGCTGGAGCTCAGTGGGAAACTGAGCTTGATTCTCGACACTGCCGAAAATAAGAGGGTAACGTGGGGGACCTGTAATTCATTTGCCCCTCGGAAGGCCAGACGCAAGGCCTGGTAGCCGAGGTGGGGGAAGGGGTAGATCTGACCACATCAGGTTCTCAACGTTCTCTCACGAATGGGCTCCTTTCCCTTTTCTAGCGTTTTAATAAATGAAAAGTAAGTAGAGATCAAAGCCAAATATTTTTGTTGTCTTTCAACTGATCATAATTTCTATCCCAATAAAACAGTGGTTAGAAATACCCATTAGAAGAGTCATTGATTCATGGTTTAGGAAAAGAACAGTATTTTTACTGTGGTATGCCAGTCCAATACAGTTGACCCTAATGCTTCTGGCTCTATCAATGGGCAATAGACTGAAGGAAGTCCCTTCAGTGAAATATATAAACAGGTCAATATGGGCATTTTGAAATATAGTTCCTGATTATATTCATAAAAACCAGCAAAGATAGTTTTGGTAGCTGGTTGCTGCTGCAACATTTTTATTATATGACTATTTCCATATATCTACATTTATCCTTTATTGGCAAAGTTTTTATAACACATGCTTCTGGTATATATGAAATTCTCAATAAATGAGATTTTTATAAATCGACACACTATGTCATCATAAAATGACTTATTTATTTTTATTTTATGTACGTTGCTGTTTTGCAAGCATATCTGCGTGAGGGCACCCAATCCTCTGGAGCCCGAGTTACAGACAGCTCTGAGCTGTCACTTAAATGCTGACGGTGGAACCCCGGTCCTGTGGAAAAGCAGCCAGTGCTCCAGACTGCTAAGCCACATCTCCAGCAGCAGACTACAGTCCTCACACTTTTAATCTGTGTTTCCTGACTGTTCATTTGCACACTGAAGAAAGGCGGCCATTGTTTTCAGAAAAACAGGGTTTATAATATTAAAGGGCTATAGATTTTCAAACAAACTTTAAACCTCTAGAATAAGTAGATGATTCGTACTTAAACGAAAGCAAGTGAGTACCCGAATGAGTGAGAAGAAGAAAACATGATTTTGAGCATCTGTAAGGACCCCAGCAGAGACTTTTGGATACACAGAGATGTAGAACACAGGACTGAGTAACCCAATGAAGTCACGAAGAAATCAATTCCTTCTATTTTTCACAAAGAAAATGTAAAACTTGGTTATTCACAAAGTTTTCTTATGTGAAACTCTTGCTAGAAGGAGCCGAAGAAATAACTCATCACTGGGGCTGAAACAGAGCTAAGGAAAGCTTGTCTCCCGCCATGACGATGTTCTCAATACCAAACCAATTTCCCCAGAGAACTGAGATTTCCCTAAAGCCATTCTCTGTAACAGGCATCTTAGCTTGCAAGAATTTTTTGCTTATTCTTCTTCAGCCACTGATTGAAGGGCAGGAGTAAAACCATCCCATGTCAACTAATATTCATTTAATATTTTGAAATGTTTGGTAACTAACTAAACTCATAAAAAGGTAGTGATTGAAGGCAGAAGCTGTGGGGTGCAGGGACTCCATGTCCAAGGGGACCCCAGAGGATGTTGTCCCAACGCAGGACTTTGGCTAAGACTGGTATTCTCCATTCATTTCCATTCCCTGTGGTTCTGTAGGCCCTCAGTTGATGAGCCAAGATGACAACTCATTAGAACTGAACTTCAAACCTCAGTGGGAAGTGTGGCTGTTCATAGACTCCAAGGATGAACAGAAAATGGAATTACAGATCATCTGAAAGTGGCAAATTCCACTAAGACATTGCGCTCTTCTGCATTGTAATATATGAAACGTCAAATGGCTTACCATTAGGGACAACTACAGGGAAAATTGAAGTAAAAACATAAAGTATATTCTACAGAGGACATAAATTATGGTAATGTCCAGTTGTTTGCTGATTTAGACCTCAAAACAGCAATGGGCCCAGCTGTTTGAATATTTAGTTTCTTATCATTAATGAAGATATGCACTGATTATAACAATAACAAAGTCTAAGGACATGTTGGCATAGTATTAGCAAGATACTCTTGTCACTGTGTCAGGGTAAAGGTGCTATTTAAAGCAATAGGTTCTCTGAACGCTTTTTGGGTCCTTGAGTATGAATTAGTGGGAAAAAAAGGATTATTGGGTCAGAAGTATTCTGAGTCCACCCATTGCTATATTGAGGGCAATGCACCCAAAGGCTTCTCAGAGAATATATTCAACTTATACATACATAAATCAATCAATCAATCAATCATCAATCAATCAATAAAAAAGTAAAAATGAAAATAAAAAACAGGAACCTGAGTAACTTGTCCAAGAAAATACAGACAGCAAATGGCTGAGCCAGACCCCAAGCCAGGGCCTTGGATCTCGGGACTCATGTTCTTTTCCACTGTATCAGGCTTCTATAAAAGTCCCAAACACACATTTTAAACAGGATGTACAATTTGGAAAACTTAGAATTATAACCCTGTGCCCTGATTATTCCCATCAGTGTTTATTTTTGAATACTCCACTTTCCCTGGGGTTCTCATTTTTGGATCATCGTTATCTGATTTTCCTAAACATTTGTCTTCCACTTTTTCTACATAATTGCTTGTCAACTTTAGGCCTTTTTCTCCTTTTATTTTCATTCTGACTTTATTGAGGGGAGAAGGGAGTTTGAGAAAGGTGTCACTACATAGCCCTGGCTGCCCTGGAACTCACTATGTAGACCAGGCTAGCCCAGAACTCACCTACCTCTGCCTCCTTTGTGCTGGGATTAAAGGCATATGCCAGACTACTATACCCTTTTATTTGTATATTTTCTGAAAATCCTAAGAGACACTATTATGGTTACTAAGATTCCTAAAGGTCACGATGATGCTATCATTAAGAACTTGGATATAACTTATGTATTCCAGAGAAGTACAGTATTGTTTAAAATTCATCTTTCTATGTTTCTGGTTATCTAAAGGTCTTTTATCACTTTGAATGATTTAAGACTTGCTTTTAAGGCTATGAAAGTTGTTTCTTTTTAGTGGGATGAGTGTGGCTAGGATAAGGAACAAGACACTGGCATGTAATCAGTAGCAATTTAGTGGAGAAGCAAAATTTCCAATTGATGTATCCTTTTAAAGCAAATTATGCATTGTCCAGTTCAGGAAGCTAGAGTCTTCCAAGATGTTTGAAGAGTTCTCTGGCTTTAAGAGAGTTGCAAGCTTTGCGAACAGAATGCAACCGCAGTCTATGGTATTACAGCGTCCTGTAGCTTTGGTTTCTGGGAATCAGGCACAAGCATTTTGACTAACGGGGCCACACACTGCATATGTGGTGAATAGATCGCTTACTGCTGTCAAGCTCACGGCACATATTCTCAAACTTTCTAAGTTTACACACAATAGAATAAGAAGCCATTGGGAATCTTCTAAGAGAAACCCAAGTTTAAATTCTAGCTTCTCAGACTTGTAGCTTTTGAGGACTTATTCCATCTCTGGAGCAATAGAGGTACTATTACATTTGAAAGAATGCTCCTGGGTCTCTGACAGACAGCGTCTGGGTGACGTGATGGTGCCATTGAAGATGGGGGTGGAGATGCTGAGATATCCTAAAGATGAAAGAGAAGGAGGCAGAAGAGAAAGCCAAGACTGAACAAATCTTTCTAAGATAATAGCAATTTAGAACCTGGGCTGATAATTCAATGAATTAATCATCTGGAAAATTTTTTTCCTCTTAGAGATGACCCACAGAACCTTAAGCTTGTGATGCTTATACTTGGTCTCAAAGAATTTTACAAAACTTGCAGAATACCAAAACTCACTTGCCCTGAAATAGTGTTGTTTTGCAGTATGTGATTGAGAGATCATAGAATTGATTTTTTAATCCACTATTTAAAATTGATTGTAAATGTAAATGAGGTAGATAATTCCTCCTAAGAGGAATATGCTTCAAAATATGCTTTTTTGTGATATCTGTTAATATTTCATCCAAGGGCAGCAGGTCTCAACCTTTGGGGGATCACATATCAGATATCCTGCATAACAAATATTTACATCATGATTCATAGTAGTAGAAAAATTACAGTTATGAAGTAGCAATAAAAATAACTTTATGCCTGGGGAGCACAACATGAGCAGCGTTATGACATGTGACATAAAGGGTCACAGCGTTAGGAAAGCTGAGAATGGTTGTCCTAGGKTAATGTAATCTTAACTAGGGGAGCCTCTGTGAGGAGAGTAGGTATCCTGAGTTTAGTGACAAGAGTGTGACCACATCAAGAACCCTAATACCTCAGATGCACAGACATGGCAAAGGCGTCCCAGTTAAGTCTCCAGGATATGGCAAAGCCTTCTGTAGTCCAAGACTGAATGTTGAGGGATGGCTGTGATTTGACTAAGAAAAGCATCCATTGCAGCTTCCTCCTCCCCTGAGACAGCTGCCCTACAGAGTAATCCTACCAAGACTTGCTAGCCCCTCCTCCTCCTGCTGTACAAAATAAGCAAGCCAATTTCCTGATCTCATAGAAGGTGCCGTCACCCAGAACCGACACAGCCCATGCACACTAGCTTTTCTGTATGAGTGTCTGTCACTCTTTGGAGTCTGTCTGTCTGTCATTTCTTCATTCCCATGTCATTGCACTTAGATTTCTAGGACCTTGATGTGTAGCATGCAGCAAGCCTCAAGGGAGAATCAGCTTTCTGGTAGGAAATGACACACTTGTGCTATGTTAGAGTCTGTAGATATATGACAACCCAGACAATTGTTAATAAATGTTTCGATTAGTGTGCAAAGAAATGGGTCTCATTTTAGCTTTCCATACATCCGGGGCCTTTGACTTTCTTCTCAATCACCCCCTTCCTCTGAGGTAATTTTAGAATGAATGAAGGCAAAGGAAAGAGAGCAAACTCTTCAGCCCAAGCAAGATTCTCAAAGATTGTAACTGGTACTTGTTTTATCTTGTATAGTTTTCAAGACAAATAAGCTCTATCACTGTATGCTGGGATATCTCAGTCACTAGAAAAGGGCATACTGGCAGTCACAGCTGGTAGTGCAAACGTCTTATGCCCCTCCCTGGCTCCACACAGCATGACCCCCACAGTGGCTGATGCTGGAAAGACCACTGCGTGACCTTCCTTCCTGCTTGTTAAACCTAATGTCATTGACTCCTGTGTTTTGCATTTTAGTTTTTATTTTAAAACTTTAAAACATTCTGTGAGTCACACCAGCATTCCTCCTAAAAGCAAGGAGAAAAGCCAAACACTCTGCTATTGACTGGAGTAAAAGGAACATTGTACTACAGGTCCCTCACATGGGTCCTGAGTGTTGAATAACAGCCTTCGGATAATGATTCCCTCCGTCCCACACTCTGCTCTCTTTTGGTGTGCTGCCCAGGTAGGCAGCCAGGGATTAAGATCTGATAGCATGCCTTGTTGGGCAATGTAGAATAATACCTTCCAAGCCCTGTAATCTTGCCCCTCCACAATCGAAGGCTCTGTGCCCAGCACATCTTATCCCTTGGGAAACCCTCAGAGACTCAGCGGCCAAACGTTAAGCTATTTCTACCTCTTCCAAGCCAACATGAAGATTATTTGAAATTCCAGTGTGCTGACTGCCTGCTTAACTGACACAATCCAAAAATATTTAAGAAAATACAAATATAGAGTGTTCTCCGAAGGCCAGATGTCTTCTCAGACCTACTTTGACAGGCCGTTCTGTTTAACACACTCTCACAGACCATGTTATGGCAATTAACTTATGTTTGTTTGCGCTACAAAATTGAGAAAATGATATTGTATTTTGTCTATAGGAGATAGATACCTAATTTGCATATTCTTTTCCAGGTATTTTGATTTTCAGTATAAACTGCATTATCTTTTTTCATATTTATTCTGTTACTATTTTAATGATTTTAAAGCCCTATTTTAAAGACTTAAAACCTCAGATTAAGGGGCCACCAAGACGGCACAGTGGGTACAGGTACCTGTCCCCAAACCTGAAAACAGAAATGCTGGAAAGAGAGAACCGAGTCCTACCAGTTCTCCAATGACCTCCACATTGGTGCATGCACATGTGCTCAAACACACAAACACACACACACACACACACACACACACACACACACACACACACACACATTTAAAATGTAATAAAAATGAGTTTCTTGAACATTTAAATGCTCAAGTTTAAAAAACGATTGAGAAAAATAATTACATTAAAAGTAATCACACTTAAAATAGTTTCGCTTTGATGTTAATAATATTTAAATGTTTTCTCTGAGGATGTCTCGTCTCTTAGTAAAATCTTTTCAATTGTCAATAATTTCTCATAAATAAGTAAATAAAGACTACGTTGTTGAATTCTCATGGAAAATGTAGGGATGGGGAAAGACAGCAGAGTGTTGCTTTCCCTGAGTAGCTGTACCAGTAAAAGGAAGGTGAAAATCTGTCTTTCTCATATGCCAATGGGTATGTGATAATATTTATATGGAAATGGGTATGTGATGATCTTTATATGTAAATAGGTGTTAATCTTTATATGGAAATGGGTATGTAATTTTCTTTATATGCAAATAGATGTGATGGTCTTCATATGCAAATGGTATGTGATGATCTTTATATGCAAATAGGTATTAATCTTTACATGCAAATAATATGTGATAATCTTTACATGCAAATGGATATGTGATGATCTTTATATGCAAATAGGTATGTGATAATTATGTGGTCATATTAAGTGTAATTGGTGCAGCAACATAGTTTCTTACATAGTTTTCCAATCGCCAAAAAGTCTCCAGTTTTAGCCATCCAGTCCGTTTACGTCCCTAATATAGTATGCCTCCCAAGCAGACTTCTCAATGTCTCACATTTGTGTAAATCAAGCAATAACCATTACTGTATTGTAAGCAACGTTGAAGGGGCAGATTCTTCTGTGTTGCCATTAACTATTTCCTAGCTTATGAAGGTGATAACATGAAGACACTGGTGTATCAGGGAGTGCCCTGGTGTGAGACCAGTGTGCATTTGCTTATGGTCAAGTTCATAAGGCTCAGGTCTTAGACACCACGATAAGGCCAGCCACTCAGAAAGTTCCTCAAAGGACTTCACAAGTGAACAGAAAGTTCCTGGTCATGAATTTGAAGCAGCTGGGAGATATGCAGGCACCAAACAACCACAAGGGGAATGTGAAGAAGTCCTATGTCAAGATTCATCCAGAGTCCTGAACAGCTCAGAAACAGTCCCCTCAAACAATCCATTCTAGTTCAGTAGAAATTACTGATGAATTATATGATGAAGAACAACAGTAAATTATCTGGGGGTAAGAAATAACTTTTTAAGGTTTCTCTAGACTACCGGGAATTTTAGGTGCTCATAAATTTCATTTACTTCCAATTTAACTCAAGAAATATGAGCACCTTATCTCCCAGACGGCACCTGTATTAGTCTTCTAGTTGAAGTAATAAAGGTGACAGGAAAAGATTGGCTTAGGACCGGGGAGATGGCTCAGTCCGTAAATGGACGCCACCAAAGCATGGGGACTTGGATTTGGATCCCAGGACCTAATAACCCAAACATGGAGAGGCACAGATAGGTCTCTGAAATGCATTGGGTAGCCAGGTTAGCTGCGGCAGTGAGTTCCAGATCCAGAGTGAGACTCCATCTCACAAAAACAGGTAGAGAGGCACCGTGGAAGACACCTGATGTTGGCTTCCGGCCGCGATGCACATATGTATGCACATGTAACCACAAGCATATGGGTACACACCCATACAAACACATACATATACCCCTCATACACACACACACACACACACACACACACACACACACACACATACACACACACACTTCCTGAGAGAAGCCTGTCTAAGTGTTGATACCTCTTACTGTGTTTCTTTTCAGGATATGACAGGCAGTAAGAGCCAACATGATTATGGTATGGAAAGTGTTGAAACTTAGGTTTGCAACTTAGTCAGTGGCCCACCTCCCTCTTCTGTATCCTGAGCTCTAACCTCTGAGGAAGAGCCTCTGCAACTGGTGTCCCAAAGGGTTGCTTAATTCTTCCCTCCAGTTTAGATGGCCCATGGGTCAGCGACTAACCCCAGAATAAGACAGGATTGAGCAATTGCCTTCAGAGCGGCAGGCTGGGCAAGGAGCCACATTCCATGATGCTTTGCCAGAGCAAAGGGACACGGGAAGAGGGCAGAGAGCACAAGTTACTTCTCCACCATAGCCAGACCATCTTCCTGTCTGCAGGTCAAACCATCTGTGTGCTTTTCTAGTTATTGAAAAACTATCAAGGGCGCCTTTAAAATAAATACAGGCTTTGCGATTCCCAGACGCTGTTGCAAAGTAAGAACGTTGCACTTCCGGGGTCAACACGCTGCAGTTTGATGTGCTACTTAATTAATTCTCCTTCAACTTTTCATTCAGAAGCTCGCTGTGCTTAAAGAATGACTTCAAGGCCTAAGCAACACAGCCTTTCCAGCTCTCTGACATGTTGTTTGTAACTAGAAAAATGGGCGAAGCCAGAAGCTTTTCCGCTGGGAGCGCAGAAAGCTTTCTCCTCTTTTGTTTTATTAACCTCGCCACAGCTGGTGCAGTTGAAAACACTCTTTCACCACATGCTTAGCAGAAGCTCAAGTGGAGCACAGAGCACAGCCAAGAATCTGTCTGCGAGATCCACCGTCAGAATGTCATGTTTCACTTCGAATCCTGCTCCAATCTGATACAGCTGACAGGAAAAAAAAAAAAAAAAAAAAAAA
>BDUI01010563.1:24022-38297 GCA_002335545.1 Apodemus speciosus
GTTCTGGTCCAGTCTGTTTGGAGTTCTGTAGACTTCTTGTATGTTCATGGGCATCTCTTTCTTTAGGTTAGGGAAGTTTTCTTCTATAATTTTGTTGAAGATATTTACTGACCCTTTAAGTTGTAAATCTTCGCTCTCTTCTGTACCTATAATCCTTAGGTTTGGTCTTCTCATTGTGTCCTGGATTTCCTGGATGTTTTAGGTTACAAGCTTTTTGCATTTTGCATTTACTTTGACTGTTGAGTCAATGTTTTCTGTGGTATTTTCAGCACCTGAGATTCTTCTATCTCTTGTATTCTGTTGCTGAGGCTTGCATCTATGACTCCTGATTTCTTTCCAAGGTTTTCTCTCTCCAGAGTTGTCTCCCTTTGTGATCTCTTTATTGTTTCTACTTCCAATTTTAGATCCTAGATGGTTTTGTTCAGTTTCTTCACTTGTTTGTTTGTGTTTTCTTATAATTCTTTAAGGGATTTTTGTGTTTCCTCTTTAAGGGTTTCTACCTGTTGACCCATGTTCTCCTGTATTTCTTTAAGGAAGTTATTTATGTCCTTCTTGAAGTCCTTTATCAGCATCATGGCATGTGATTTTAAATCCAGATCTTTCTTTCTGGTGTGTTGGGGTATCCGGGACTTGCTGTTGTGGGAGAACTGGGTTTGGATGGTGCCACGTTGCCTTGGTTTCTGATGGTAATGTTCTTTCATTTGCCTTTTTCCATCTGGTTATCTCTAGTGTTAGCTGGTCTTGCTGTCTCTAACTGTGGCTTATCTATCTTGCAAGCCTAAGTATCTGTACTCCTGGGAGAACCATTTTTTTTTCTGGTAAGAATTTAGGTATGAAGAACTATGGTACAGCTCAGGTGTACAGACAGAAACCAGAAGAATCCTGCCCCCAGATGATCCTTGGTTCCTGTGTCCTGATGGCTCTGGGCAGGTCCCTCCTGGGCCAGGAATTTGAAGAGAGATGATGGGGGTCACAGGTATGCAGACACTCCTGGGAGACCAGCTCTCTTGTGGTGGTATTTGTGTATGTAACTCTGTGGCCCAGGATCAGCTCTGGGTGAAGACGAAATCAGAAGACTCCTGTCCCAGGCTGCTCCTGAGCTCTTGTGACCTCAGGGTTTCGGGCTGGTTCCTCTGAGCAGCAGGAGTGGTCCTACCTGTGTTGTCAGGCTTCTCCGAACTCCTGGGTGGTCAGCTACCTCCCTGTGCCACCTGGATATGGTGCTCTGTGGCCTCATATTCAGATTAATACATACATTTACTATTACCACAAATGACATTGTCTGATGGAGCACTTGCCATAACATTGGATGAATATTTAGGTTTTTTGGGTATTTTTTTTTGGTTGGTTTTTGGGGGGAGGGAAAATAAAATTTTTATTTTTTGTTGTTGTTGTTGTTTGTTTGTTTGTAGTTTTTGGTTTTCCCAATTATATGAGATGGGTTAAAAAAAAGTCTTTATTATCAAAGAAGAACTTGCTTTCTTTGCTGTCCAGAATTTTGAAGTGTTCTACTTCTAGTGAATTTTCAATGGAATCATCTCCCAGTTGTAGGATCTCACAGTGCTTTCTATTCCGTGGCATTCAATTCATAAACACATCAAAAGAAACTACTTCTGACGTCAACTTTGCCAAATTTAGATTTACCTAGGAGACGCCCCACTGGGTGTATCTAGGTTGTGGGTGGAGGATTCTGGAGAGGCTGAACTGATTGACAAGAAACTTGCCTTTTCTGCGGGCAGCCTCTCCCATGGGCTGGGGTCTAAGAGTGAATAAAAAGGAGAAAACAAGCTGAGGGCCAGCACACATGTTACTCTGGCTCTTGACTATGGATGCAGTAGAACCAGCCACCTCACATCCCTGTAATTACAGCCAGAGGGACTCTTGAGACCGTGCCTTTCCCTCTTCGGTGAACTGTCTTAGATTGTGAGTCAAAATGAGCCTTTCCTTTTTTCCTTTCTAGGTGTTCTGTGACAACAACCAGAACGGTAACTAATTCAACCTCCTACCAGTTGTGACAAGGCGTTACAGAGGTAAAGATTACGCATTACAATATTCCATCGTCCTTGTGTGCAGCACGAGCATTCAACCAGAAGACAAATGTTTATTTAAAGCTGTGTGAAACTGGGCCTAGACTGACATACCTTCCTAAGTGCAGTGATACTAGCACTTAGGAAGCTGGGGTTTGGGAATCTCTGCTACATAGCAGGTTTGAGGCAATCTTGGGCAACATGCAATGCTATAAAGTGCAGGAAGTTAGAAAGGGGCTATTAGAAAAAGAGTGTGAAGAGGCTTTACCAGCAGCTGACTGAGACAGATGCAGATACACACAGCCAAGCATTAGACTAAGGCCAGGGACCCCTATGAAAGAGTTAGGGAAGGATTGAAGGAACTGAAGGGCTCCACCAACCATACCTAGACTTAGCATACGTAGACTGGCCTTGGCATGTATGTAGCCTTGGCTGGCTTCAGTGGGAGAGGATGTGCCTAATCCTTTAGAGACTTGATGTCCCAGGGAGAGAGTGAGGGGCACACTCTCAGAGATGAAGAGGAGTGGGATGGAGGAAGAACTCTGTGAAGGGGGGACTAGGGGTAGGGGCAATATTTGGGATGTAAATAAATAAAATAATTAATTAAGAAGAAGAAAGAAAAGGGGGGTAAAGAAATCTTAAGGGATAATAGAGTACAGTTACATATGTGTGATAGAGAAGTAGAATGGTGTGATACTGAAAATGTAAGGGTTAAGAGGAGGTAGAGGTAGGAGATGAGGGGTTAAGGAGGAGAGTTAACCCAAACCAAGGACATATGTGTTTCTGGGGGCGGGGATAACCCTATGGAAATCCTCCATTTTATAAGCTAATTTAACGTACAATTTTCTTTTTTTTCCTTTTTTTTTATTGGATATATTCTTTATTTACATTTCATTTTCCTTTTTCCTGGTTTCCCTGCCCCCCCCCAATGTCCCATATGTCTTTTTACCTCTCCTCCCCCCCCCCTTGTTCCCCTATTCACCCCTTCTCATTTTCCTGTTTTGGTATTCGCCTACACTGCCTACATTGGGCCTTTCCAGAACCTGGGTCCACTCTTTCCTTCTTGTCGGACAGCATTTGGTAGGTGGATTGTGTCTTTGGTGTTCCAAGATTCTAGGYTAATATCCACTTATCAGTGAGTGCATGCCTTGGGTGTTCTTTTGAGACTGGGTTACTTCACTCAGTATGATGCTCTCCAGCTCCATCCATTTCTCTAAGAATTTCATGAATTCATTGTTTCTAATGGCTGAATAGTACTCCAKTGTGTATATATACCACATTTTTTGTATCCATTCTTCCGTTGAGGGACACCTGGGTTCTTTCCAGTTTCTGGCTATTATAAATAAGGCTGCTATGAACATTGTGGAGCATATATCCTTATTGCATGCTGGGGAGTCTTCTGGATATATGCCCAGGAGTGGTATGGTTGGGTCCTCTGGAAGTATTGTGTCCAGTTTTCTRAGGAACCACCAGACTGATTTCCAGAGTGGCTGAAAGTACAATTTTCTTAGTTGCCAAAGCGTTTTGTGCATGTATATATGTTTTAATCAAATTCACCACTATTTTCTCCTTTCCAGTTTCTCTCTAATCCCCCTCCCAAGATTCACTTTCATTTCCATGTGTTCCTGTTTTGTCTTGTTTTGTTTTGTTTTGTTTTGTTTTTTAACCCACTGAGTCTGAGTCTTATTGCCACTACGTTCCTGAGTGGGGAGACATCTGCTAGAGCATGACTAGCCTCTCCAGAGCTGCTTCCTTAACAAAAACTGACTTTCCCTCTCCCCACAACTCTCAGTTGCGAATAGTTCCACACCCACCAGAGAGGCTTCCTGACACCCTCACCCATCGCTCTGGGGTTCCGTCTGGCTTGAACTTGCACAGGTCTCTTGCTTGCTTTCACGGCTACTGTAAAACAATGCGTGCGACAGCCCTGTTGCTTCCTAAAACACTGTTGCCTTGTGATCATCTACTGTTTTCCATGCATGGTCTTCTCTGATAAGAGTAAGTCATTAGAAGTCAGTTTTTATTGTGTCCACTTAGCAGAATGACAGTAGTAGATTATTTTCTTGGCCTATGGCCTCTCTAGTTGCTAGTTCTTGGCTCTAATTATGGAAACAGGTGCATTCCCACCTTGTGAGCCGGCCTTAAAGCTGATCATGAAGTGGGTAGTTACCCCCATAACGTTTATGCCATATTGTTCCAGTGGGCTTATCTTATCAAGCCACTCAGTGTTGTAGCTGGCAGAGGCACACATCTGGGCATGACTTATCATCACCTTTCTTCTCTGATAGCTTAGAAACTTCTAGCATGAGGAAAGCCATGTAGCCAAGTAAGCAGTGACAAAGCTTCCAGATTGGCACCAGCTTGATTTCTCTTAAGTTCTGTGATTCAAGTATGCGGTGTATTCAGCAACAGGGTCTTACCATCAAGTTTTGGAGGATAACCAAGAGCAATGGTGACAGCCTACAGTGTTCAAAGAGTCTATGGGGACCCCACTGGTCAAACATTTCAAATATAATTAAAAATAAAATAAAATTGAAAAGATATGTCTTATGTGGGTGAATAATGCTACTCCCAGAAGTTAAGTTATTGAAAATCTCAGGGTAGGGTCAGGTTAGCCTAAGATTGCTTATATTCTAATGTTAATATGGGGCCCCCACAAAGACTGGCTATCCCAAAGATGAGAGAGTCCGCATGTAAGATACTAAGTGACCCTGCCCCCAGGTAATTGTGATTGGTAAATAAAGATGCCAACAGTCAACAGCTAGATGAAAGAGACATAGGTGGAGTTGAGGTTTCTCAGACTTGGAGAGAGAGGATCATGAGCAAGAGAGAGGAGGAGAAGCCACCATGGAAGAAGAATTACAGGAAGCAGAAGGAGAGGTGCCATGTGCTAAGGGCCAAGAGAACATGACCTAGAGGGCTCCGCAGTTGGAGTTAAGAGCAGCTCAGATAAAACATACTAAACAGTAAGTGATAACTTGGGGTTAATGATCAGAAAGTAGATTCTAGCAACATGGATGGTAAGCAGCTGCCCAGCTATTGTGCTGCCTAAAACATGCTGTAAGTATAAAGGTTATAGGCAGGACTGTCAACTGGGAACATGAAGGAAGAAGCCCAGGCTGCGATTTGTAACATATTTTACTACACTCACCTCTCAAAAGAAATGATAAAAGCTACTGTCGTTGTTCTTGGTTGCCTACCATGGCTAGATGATAAGACCCTACTGCTGAAAACACCACACACTTTGGGTAGAGGACAAAGAATGTTTTTACACAAATGTGAAACTTGTAAGCTACAAGGGCAAACTTTCAGACAAGATGTGATCCCTGGTGTACTGGGGTACAACTACTATGGGAAAACCAACCACGTTCTGATTGGGTACCATGCCCACCCACAGGAAGAACTCATTTAAGGCAGTGTAAACATGGTTAAAAGTCCATGACTATGGAGGCCACAGATACTAGAAGGGAACCCCTTACCATTGCTTAGTTAAGCGGACATGGTATCAACTGCCTTCTAAATATTTGTTTATAGCCATAGATTGATGCTGCCCTCAGCCATGGTCAGTGAAGCTTCTGTTTGCTACGGGTAATGCAAACAAGTGCTGAAAATAACTGATTGCTAAATACTAAGCCCTAAGCAGGACATTTATAACATTCCTCCCAATGCCCAGGAAACATAGCAGAAGAGAGGGAAAAGTGTAAGCCATAATGGGAAGCAATATCATACATAATGCTATTTTCCATATGTGACACACCTGATGCCACCAAAGAACTCACAACAATGAGTTCTTGCATAAGAACTGCATAAGACTTGGCCCGGTAACATTCTACCATGAACAGGGAGGGCTCCTAAGGCCTTATCTCTCTTTGAGGAAGTATTGTGTGTTAGTGGTTGCTAGGGGATGGGGCAATCACATTTATTGGTGGTATAGATCTGGAATAATTACGCTTGTTTGAATAAATGGCCCCCACTCAGGTTCGCGTAAACAAATCTAATTAAACACAGTGCACTTCAAGGGGGGTGAGGGAGGCCATGAAAGTAAGGGGGAAGCTTTGGAAGAACAGTGGGGTTGATGGGAGGAAAATGAAGGGTAAGAGAGCTAATATCCACTTAATAAGTGGATATTAGCCCAGAAGCTTGGAATACTCAAGACACAATTCACATATCAAATGATGCCCA
Organism: Apodemus speciosus; assembly: GCA_002335545.1. Lineage (NCBI taxonomy): Eukaryota > Metazoa > Chordata > Mammalia > Rodentia > Muridae > Apodemus > Apodemus speciosus. The sequence continues at coordinate 30,232 of BDUI01010563.1, forward strand.
AGAAGAAGGAAGAACAAAGTATGGATACCCTGGTCCTTAGAAGGGGGAACAAAATACCCACAGAAGGAAATATAAAGACAAAGTATGAAGCAGAGTCAGAGGAAAAGACCATCCAGAGACTACCCCACCTAGTGATCCATCCCATATACAAAACCCAGACGCTATTATCGATGCCCACAAGTGCTTGCTGACTGGAACCTGATATAGCTGTCACCTGGGAGGCTCTGCTAGTGCATGACAAATACAGAGGGGGACACTCTCAACCAACCATTGAACTGAGCTCAGGGTCCCCAATGGGGGAGCTAGAAAAAGGACCCAAGGAACTGAAGGGGTTTGCAGCACCATAGGAGGAACAACGATATGAGTCACCCAGTACTCCCAGAGCTCCCAGGGACAAAACCATCAACCAGATAGTACATGCTGTTACCCATGGCTCCAGACACATAGGCAGCAGAGGATGACCTTGTTGGACATCAAAGGGAGGAGAGGCCCTTGGTCCTGGAAAGGCTTGATGCAGCAGTGTAGGGGAATACCAGGACAGGGAAGTGGGAGGGGTTGATTGGGGAACAGGAGGATGGAGAGGAGATGGATTATGGGACTTTCAGGGGGAGGGGGACCAGGAAAGGGGAAATCATTTGAAATGTAAATAAATAATATATATAATTTTTAAAAAGAAGAGTAAAAGAGGATAACAGGAGAAATATGATTAAGGTACACAGATAGGTAGGTAGACAGTCAGACGGAGCAGTAGGAAACTGAGAAAGAATTGATGGATTTTCTTAGCACTAGTGACCTGGACCAGTCCTGGTATCTGAATGTCAGGTCAACGATATTGACTGCAATTAACCTGTCTTATCTGATAAGAGCTGTCGATCTGACAACTGCCACATGCTTTTTGAACTTTCTTCTCATGCCTCTGGGCAGGGCAGGTCTGCAGTATAAAGCATGCACCAGATCTGTAAGGGTCCCTGTCCAGGGTTGGAGCAAGAATCAAATAAAACATGAAAGGATGAAAGGGTGATATTCAAAAGTGCCTTCTACCAATGAAATGTGTAGTAGACACTGAAGAAACCATTTACAAGCTACAAAGATGTGGGTATTTGTCTTGTATCTTCTTACCACGCCCCACGGCAACCACAGCATCTAATAGTTATTCCAGGGTATTTACCATCTTCACTGGATTAAAGGAATTACTATTGATGACAGCAGATGACAAGAGGATCGTGTGTCTAATTTACTGTACCTAGAGCTTCAGTTCAAAGATTTGGCATATTTCCTAAGGTACTTTACACCTTACCCACTGTATCAAACAACCTTTAACAATTTCAGTAGTTCAAATTCTTTGCCAATAATTGTCAGCTTTCTCTTTCCTACTCCCTTTAGGCACGAATGACATACCTTTCTGAAACTTAATAAAGACGAAACAAAATTCTACAGTCATCGTTTGGAGTAAGATTCCGGGAGTTGGAAGGCAAGCTATCTGATTGATCTTGAGTAAGTTTGTTAACCACTAGGTGCTCCTAAGAGATGAGGAGATTGATCATATCACCTCAAGGACTGTCATTCAGAGGAAACATGCCACCGTTGATCATATGAGGTGAGAAGGGCACTGCCAAGCGCCATCCTACATGTGACACAACCTGTTCACAATTCCACACTGTCCCCTGAGTCTCTGCATTGGCACCTTTCTCACTTAGAGGAAGATAAAATATAGAACTCTGCAGGTATAAACAAATAAATGGCCTTATTGACTTCAGACCGTTGACTCCCAACACAGTGTGAAATTCCTGATGACAGAGTCTGAATATGTTTGCTTTGAGTCCCCGCTGACTATAGTCCCTGGCACACGATATGCACCTCGCAGCTTCTGTTTGTTTTTATGGTACCCGGAATTGAACTCTGCCCTTCACACACATGCTAGAAAGCACTCTACTACAGATCAGCACTGCCAGGGCCTCACAAATGTCTGTTTAATCAGTGCATTTTATATGAATACATTCTAACAGAGCAGCAGATCTCATTTGAATTGGAGACAAAGATCCTTTATGGCACGTCCTTCTCTACACTGATGTTAATAAGAGGTAGCAACAGGAACACACACACACCTCAGTGTTCATTTTTCTTCTATTTTAGATGTCATATTATATTATGAGAACATTACTATATCCAACACTTCTTGTATTTTTTTTATTTATTGTGGGTGCCTATGAGAACTAAGGAATTGTAGGACGCTTTCATGTGGCTATGACTTTCAAAGGAATTTTTTTTCAGGTTAACAAGCTCGCATTTAATAAGTCTGAAATCATTCTTAGCACATGGCATTGTACCCAGGCATCTGTGGAAACAGGTTCATTTTAACAGGTCGTAGTTTTAAAAAGTCATAGATACTGTGAGTTCTGTATAAACCGGTAGACAGCAAGTTAGTTCCTTTTGATTTATAAGCATCAATGTCACCGTAGAATAAAGAATGTAGCCAAAGAAAGCATTATTGGTCACTCATATAGGACAGTGTTTTTTCTATAATTTGAAGCTTTCTGAGTCGACGGGTTCAGGCCTGATTCAAAGGAATTAAGAGAGCTCTCTGTGACCTCTTTGGAGTCCTAGAGAAAGGATTGTTTAAAAAAAAACCTGAGACTAGCCCACCCAGCCTCTCTGCTTCCTAGTTCAAAGGTGTGATAGCTTGTTATTATACTGGCATCCACCACTCCCACTAGAGTCTGAACTAATGTGACTTCCCATTCTTGAGATCTAGATCCCAAAGTTATAAGCTAAATTGAACTATTTTCTTTCCAAGTAGTCTACGTCATCAAATATTTTGCTACAGCGATGACCAATGCAGCTTGAAAATGACATATTATGATAGTAGATGTGAGTTTTAAATAGTAAGAAAACTTTTCCTAGGTAAATAAAATTCTGCAGCAAAGTATGGCGATTTTTTTTTAATCCACAAGCAATTAGATACACGGAAGTGCAAGGCAGCAGGACCTACTCTGGAAATCTGTATCACTAAACATACACAAAATAAAGAATGTGTCCGAATGGACTGAAGGAGTTAAAATGGGAAGTCTGTTGAGGATCTAACTGTGCATTAAAAGACTCTGTAGAACTGGAAATGTCCTCAGTACTGGATTACAAGGGGCAGATTGAAAGGTGTGACTGCTGTGACCTGTGTGTTTGGAACAACTTTGGAAGCATCTGCATCCAATTCCCAGGATTCTTTGTTCCTCCCTGACTCTAGTCCTCCATGGCACTTACCCTGATCAGAAATATTAATCTGATATTTGTCAGTCCCCACCGCCACCAAAATGTAAGCCTTCGGAAGGATAGACAAACAGGCGCCTGTTTGTACTAAATATCTATGCAATAGATATGTACCTGGTATGTGGGATCCACACCCCACTATGTGGGCTTCATTCTCCAGTTCACACACTTGTTCAGGCCACCTCTCTAATGGGGAATGAGTTGTTTTAATGGAGCAACAACATTAACAAACAGGAGGAGGAAAACATTGAGCAAGATTCTCCTGCCACACATTTTCATCTACAGTTGTGAAAAACAACCTAAACGTCGGTAATCCATTTCACCCCAGACAAAGAGATGAGGGATCCAGCACGATCAAGAACACATCTCTAGGGTCAAGTGCTTTGAAAACTATGGAAAAATAGTGTAATAGAATAGCTCTATTTGACAATATTTATTTTCCCTAAAATAATTTCTAATGTTAACATCATCAGGAGGAAATGTAGCAATAATGACATTTGTGTTGGCACACATCACAGCAATGCTGTTCTAATGCTATGTAATTTTAATGGGTATTAGTAACTTCTTTTGAATGGACACATGTTTGCACATCTAAAAGAAAAATTTTAACTTCTGTGTGTGTCATGTGTGCATGTGTGTGTCATGTGTGCATGTGTGTGTCTTGTGTGCATGTGTGTACACATGCAATTGCAGATGCAGACATCTTGTGTATCAGGTGTCCTCCATCGATTTCTACCTTATTCCCTTGAGACAGGGTCTCTTGCTACACCTGGAACTCATCGTTTTCCAGTCAGACTGGCTGCCAGCAAGCCTCAGCTACCTTCCTGTCTCTAACACCCATAGCACTGGGCTTCCATGCAGAAGGAAACTCCTGGATTTCACATGGGGTGTGAGGGTCTGAATTCAAGTCCTCGTGCCTGCACAAGCACTGCTGCTACCCAGTGATCCATCTCCCAAGCTCAGTATTCAGGAGCCCATTTATAGCGATGTTTAAACACAGTGTGGTTCAGAAAGTGCATCTAAGTCCCACCGTGCTTTCCCAGATTCAGCATGCTCAAACGGTTTCTTGACTTTGCCTTATCAATTCGGAAACCTTCATTGCATGGCACTGTGCTTCATGGGTTCGGATGTCTCGGTACCATTATTTCCTCCTTTTGATTGATCATGTCTTCACATGTGACTCATTGAGTGAGGACAGTCCGCATCCAGCTCTGTCATTACAGCCTCATCCTGCAGCTCTGGAAATAGTTTTTTTTGTTTGTTTGTTTGTTTGTTTTTTTTATTGATGATTGATCTGAAAGGGTTCAGCCTACTGTGGGTGGTGCCAACCTTAGGCTGGCGGTCCTGGGTGCTATAAAAATAAACAGGCTGGACAAGCCACAGGAATCAAGCCAATAAGCAGCACCCCTCCATGGCTTCGGCTTCAGTTCCTGCCTCCGGGTTCCAGCCTTGAGCTCACGCCCTGACTTCTCTCACTGATGACTGAGATCTGAGAGTTGTAGGTTGAGGTTAAACCCAAGTTGCTTTTGGTCATAGTGTTTTATCACAGCAATAGAAACCCTAACAAAAACACCTTGTAAACCAACACTGTAACTGCTAGAGTTGCATAAATGCCAATAAAAGACAGGAGATGCTTGGGTGAGAGAAAGGACTCCTACAAACAGTGTGGCAAACCATCTGAGCTTCACATATGACTGGTTCTCCACACCACCTGGGGGCGATACACAGGAGCTGAATCCTCCTTTCATGCATCTGGGTCTGAAAGAATTATCTTAGAAAAAGAATTATCTCAGAAAAACTTCATGGGACCAGCGTGATCCAGGGACCCAGGAACTCTGCCCAACCAGTGGCATGGGTTCCTTCTAGTTTGGGCTGGTGCCCTGAGCAGACCTTGGGTGCAAACTCGGCAGCCAGTCCCACAACACCCAGAGGAAGAAGCTCCACTCCCAGGCACTTTAACACGCCCCTGATCACAGAATCACAGGATCCCAGGGGCTTGGTCACACCAGGATCTCAGGGTCCCAGGAGCAGCTTGACTTCTAGGAGCTTGGACACACCCAGGATCTCAGGATCAAAGGATCACAGAATCACAGGATCAAAGAGACAGCATGACTCCGAGGAGTTCTGACACAACCAGGATCACAGGAAGGACAGGCTCCAGTCAGATGTCAAGAGGGCAGGTAGGACTAGAGATAACCAGATGGCGGGAGGCAAGCACAAGAACATAAGCATCAGAAACCAAGGTTACGTGGCACCATCAGAACCCAATTCTCCCACCATAGCAAGTCCTGGATATACCATCAAACTGGAAAAGCAAGATTCAAATCTAAAATCACTTCTCATTGTGATGATAGAGGACCTTAAGATGGTCATAAATAACTCCCTTAAAGAAATACAGAAAAATATGGGTCAACAGGTAGAAGCCCTTAAAGAGGAAACACAAAAATCCCTTAAAGAATTACAGAAAAACACAATCAAACAGATGAAGGAAATGAACAAAACCATCCAGGATCTAAAAATGAAACTAGAAACAATAAAGAAATCATGAAGAGAAACAACCCTGGAGCTAGAAAACCTAGGAAAGAGATCAGGAGTCATAGATGCAAGCAACAGAATACAAGAGATAGAAGAATCTCAGGTGCAGAAGATACCATAGAAAACATTGACACAACAGTCAAAGAAAACACAAAAAGCAAAAAGCTCTTAACCCCAATCACCCAGGAAATCCAGGACAATGAAAAGACTAAACCTAAGGATAATAGGTACAGAAGAGAGTGAAGACTCCCAACTTAAAGTGCCAGTAAATATCTTCAACAAAATTATAGAAGAAAACTTCCCTAACCTAAAGAAAGAGATGCCCATGAATATACAAGAAGACTACAGAATGTCAAATATATTGGACCAGAAAAGAAATTCCTTCCATCACATTATAATCAAAAAGCCAAATTCACTAAACAAAGAAAGAATATTAAAAGCAGTAAGGGGGAAAGTCAAGTAACATATAAAGGCAGATCTATCAGACTTATAACAGACTTCTCACCAGAGATGATGAAAGCTAGAAGATCCTGGGTAGATGTCATACAGACCCTAAGAGAACACAAATGCCAGGCCAGGCTACTATACCCAGCAAAACTCTCAATTACCATAGATGGAGAAAACAAGAGATGACAAAACCAAATTTACACAATATCTTTCCACAAATCCAGCCCTACAAAGGATAGTAGATGGAAAACGCCAACATGAGGAGGGAAACTACACCCTAGAAAAAGCAAGAAAGTTATCTTTCAACAAACCCACACAAACATAATTCCACCTTTAACAACAAAAATAACAGGAAGTAATGATCACTTTTCCTTAATATCTCTTAATATGAAAATTAATATTACCAATATATCCTAATTGATTGAAATTCAAAAATATGAGGAATTAGGAATTTGTTGGCTGTCTTATCCAGTGGTCTCTCTAATTTGGTAATTGGAGAAATATATCCAAGATTATATGATCCATATACACTTTCTGTTTGTTTGTACATGGCAGTGTCTTGCTGTGTACCACATAATGGTCTTGAAATCATGCTTCTCCTATCTCAGACTCTCTAATAGTAGGATTGTTTATTTGATGTTTTTACACTATACTATGGCTTTCAGAACAGCTTACATATTTCAAAATCATTTATGCAGCCAAAAGAAACATAGACAATTTGGGAGGAGGCTTGTAAGAGAACAACAAAGAGTGAGACCGAATGTTTTGCTTGATATTTATAATTATTGTTTCTATTGCTGTAAAGGAAGAAACACCATGCCCAAAGCAATTTAGCTAGCCAGGGGAGGCTTGGRTGGGTCCATGGCCAACATGGTGAGAAACATGGCAGCAGCAGGCAAGCATGGCACACTGGAGCAGTAGCTTGGAGCATACATCTGATCTATAGGATGAGAAAGAGAGGGAGCCTGGTGTAGGCTTTGGGAACTCAGAGACCCATAACACACCGCACACTTAAAACAAGGCCACACCACCTCCAACAAAACCGAAGCTTCTAGTCCTCCCCAAATAGCTCAGAAACTAGGAAACAAACATTCAAATATATTAGCCTATGGAGTCCATTCTCATTCAAACCACATATGCTTTAGAATATCTCCTAATGAAGTCTTGAATGGATAGCCCTCGCCTCCTCTTTCATCTCTCCTTACTCAAGTGTTAGGTAAATAATCACCTTGTTCACCTCAATGCCTTCTTGTCTCCTCAACTAATCATCCTTAAGTGCCCACCACTCCATAGACACGACTCTGTTCTGGGTCATTATCTAGACATAGAATTCCAACTCATGATGTTAGATTAATAACAACCCATCATTTCTACTCAAAAGTACCACAGTCACCATTTATAAAATATGTACAYGGTCTGTCTTCTTTGCTTCACAGAAATATCGTGAACCAAAGCTAACATGCGAACAAGCACACGGAAAACATGCATTACCATGTGCTCAGAATTAGAATTTCTGTGCCTATGAAACATGGTGTAAATTGTTATAGTTCTTACCAAACACTACTGTAACTGAAAAAAAAAAAACCTATAAAATAATAGCTCGTTCACAGATATTTTTGAAACAAACAGATAAAAGAATGAATGTCATCCGGTACATCTGTGGAGAATTTGGGTYGGATATGAGAAGTTCCAAACTATAGCAACGTTAGGGTCTAGAAGATSAGAAGACACTTTCTAGCAAAATACAGCAGTCATTTGTCACCCCTCAAAGCTGAAAAGCCTATTGGCTTCTCAATGATTGCACCTTGAAATGCAGCCTTCTT
>BDUI01010563.1:56953-67579 GCA_002335545.1 Apodemus speciosus
CCCCCCCCCATACAATATGTCTGGCAATAAAGAAATACAAAGTGAGAAGTACTTCCCATCACAGCTGTTGGCTGCTTGTTACATGTTTACTCCTCCCAATATTAGTGCTCCAAGGGGTGGGGGTGGGGGTTACCACCATGGGTACAAAATTGCTTCTGGCATTAATCCTCCAAGCTCAGATCAAGCAAATGGCTATCAGTGATCTCTTTTGGATTGGCTGCCGCYATTCATTTTAGTACCAGGATGAAAATTCATGAAGAAACAAGACTCTCTGGCCACTTTCAAAGAAACTCACCAAAGACCTGCAAAGAGTGGGAACCTCTGCCTACTAAAATGCCAATTTCAACCAACCTGATTAGAAAACAGAGACAAGGCCTCTTAAGTTTAGAGCATGCTATTCCCAGGAGAGTCTTGCCAGGAGGACTCCTAAAGTTATCAAACTTGGAATTTCCCCCTAATTCCCCCCCCCTTTTCTTCCAGTTTGCTTCTTGTGGTTAACTCCATTACGAACTTATAGCGATAAACACCTGGAGTCTATCAAAAACAAAGAGAGGCTTATTCACCCTGAGCAGGAACAAACTACATAATATAAGACGTGAGCAGGAATATGTTTTTTATGATGTGCCAGTGTAAGGGGGGGATCAAAGGCTAAAGCCAAATAAATAGCAACTGGGCACCAGCAGAGGAAACATAGTTAGACTTTAAAATAATCAAGAACAAACCCAAGAAAGCACTAACCGCTCTCCGCATTCAGCAGCCATATTTTCTCTCTTTTGATACAGAGCTTAAGACTATCAAGAGTTTTTCAGAGCTAATCAAATGGAATTAAAGAAGAGTCCCGCCTTCCACGGAGGCTTGTAACGTTAGCCAGAGGAATCAGTCTGAATAGATCAGCCATTTCCCTTCCCTGGATACCACGCAGCCTCTTCATGCCAACGCACTGCCCCTTCCTCCAAGGGCTTATTATTGAATTTACCTTGGCCACGTTATGGAATTTGCAAGCTGACATTGACCCATTTATTGCGCTGACTCGCCCCTTATCTAAAACATCTCTAGGCAAACTCAAACAATCTGTCTGCCATCCGCTGATTGGCAGGGCAAATTTTTCCAGGTGGTAAAACTAGCTCCCCTCAAATGACTTGCCAACCTCATTTTTTGCCTGGCAGGATGATGGAAAGAGGACGGGAGCCACCGGTCTTCACTGCTGGGCTCAGTATCTGCAATGTATTAACATAAATAATTTTGAAAGATTAGTAGTATTGGGGGGGGAGGGGAGGGGGCGGGGAGCTGAAGGGTGAGGAGCCCAGAGCCAAGAGGAGGTAGATATGAGAGCTGAGAATTGACAGGTTCGACCCTGAGGGCAGTGAAGCCCATCTGTATTTGATTTGTCAGGGATTTACATTAGTGAAACTTTAACTCTGCAGATAGTGCATGAGATTACACTCACAGAGAAAGCTTATGCAAATATAGCTTCAACTCCCTGGTATGTGGCCCAGACAGTGAATTTGGCAGATTTCATTGAGTCTGGTGGCTGGATCTAATAAATTCATTTACATGAAGGATTAGGACATCTGGGAAAGTAGCTTGGTGGTTTATTGAAACATAAATAACATTAATTGAAAGGTTACAGGTATGCAAAACACTTCATGCAGGGCGACACAAAATGCTATAAAGCGGCTTCGCTACTCAAATAAAGAGAAAGAGGGGGAAAAGTCTTGCTAACATAAACAGAAAAGGTAATTTCCAGGATCTAATTTAAATGTCACTTTAGACAGCGAGAGTGAGGGGGGCGACCCATGTCTTCCCGTCTTTGTAGTGGGTGCCTTTTGCAGCTCTGAGCCCTGCTGCCCTCTCGATACACGTTTTAGCTGCTAATTCGCAGCAGTTAAGGTAGTAGCATAATTAAATTTATTTCCAATTAGAAATTCCCAAATTGCCATGCCATTCTGCAGACAGAAAAGCATGGTTGAGATCTCTGGCTAGTTCGTCCACGAGTTTATTTTACTGCTGTAATGGATACTTGTGGATGGCCGGTTAATGTCTGACTCTGGAGTTGGTTACCATCAGCATAATAACAAATTACGCAGAGGAAAATGAGCAGAGATTGATATCATATGATTTAAAAGCTGAGAGAAAAGCTCACGAGGTTTCCAATCATTGGAGTACCTCAAGATGAATTTATAACTCGGTCGCGCATTCAAATTCTCCTTCATCTTTTTTCCCCAAATAAGGAGACGATTGAGTCGTTTAATCATCACAAATGCCTCCTGTCCAAAGCAATAGCAAGACTTCTCTTTCCAAACGGCCATTTTCATTTGAAGTCATTGTCCAGAGGCTGGCCTTGAGAAGGTATGCACATGAGAAGGCAAAAGTCTGGCATCCTCTCAGGTATGGAGACTCTGGTCCAGACTGAAAGAGACCTGTGGCCAAACTTTATATGTATGGTGTGTGTGTGTGTGTGTGCATATATATGTAGATAGATAGATAGATAGATAGATAGATAGATAGATAGATAGATAGATAGATAGATAGATACACATAATACATACATTACACACACACACACACACACACACACACACACACTAAACTGTAGGATTTGACGCAAGGAATGACAAACCTCAGAGGAGAAACTTGCAAGGTTTCCAGATACCCAGCATATCTTGCTTTTCATAATAAGAAATTAGACAAAGGCCTGGAGACTGGCTTGCCACCAGACAATGGAGGGTGGTAGGAGGAAGAGAACCGCCGGCCACCACAGCAGCACAGACAGAGGAGGTTACCCGAAGGCCTACCAGCCACGTGGCCTGTCCGCAGCAGGAGCCAATTCAGTGGAGCCGGCCCTGATGATGACGGCACAGCTGAGCCAGCCCAGAGGACAAGAGAGCAGGAGAGCTGGTCTAACCCCTCACAGGCTGCAGCACTTGGGAGAGTGGGCCCCAAACCTGGACTGAACAGCACAGTGGAGCTGTCCCAATGGGCGTGAGTGAGAGCAGGCGCTGCTTCTGCCTCCTACCCATGGCAGCACTGGGCGCCCTAGGCAGAGCCCTGTTAGAGAGCTCTCCCTGGCCGTGTGGCTAAAAAAGCCGGCCGACTGACCGGTTCAGGCCCAGATCCAGGGCTTTGGGTTGGCCCACTCTAAAATCTATACCATCTGTGAACTGTTGGTTTGTGTGAAAAGGCTGGTCCTGGTCATCTAAAGCCGCAGGACCTCCATGACACAGGGCAACAACAGGATAATGCAACGGGGAGGAATTCCAGTGAGGATCCAGGATTGATGGTGTCACAGATGCTGAAGGCCTCAAACCAGACCAATGGCTCACTCTAATGAACACTGCAAGGGAAGATGTGTGGACAGAGGGACATTCCGTGGGACACACATAGACACGCCACTGCAGCTTGCACAGTAAGATGTTTTCTCTGCTTTGTTTTCTTTTGTTTTAATTTTTATTTTCTTTTATAAAGAGGGGTCACAAGGGCAGAGGCTGGAGACGAGGGGACGGGGAGATGAGTGGGACTGGGGTGCATGATGTGAAACTCATAAAGAATCAATAAAAAATTTTAAAAAATAAAGAAATTAGACAAAGTGAGTTTTGTTTCTAAAGTAAACTTATAGAACAGAGGATGGACAGAATTTTAATGGCCAGTCGAATTTCAGTTCTTGCCACCGGCGAAGTAATACATTGAATATATAAAAATTTAAAACTGCCATTGGTAGTTTCTTTCAGAAGTTAACATAACTGGCAGCAGAAATTGGCCAAGTAAAATATATTGAAAGTTTTCTTCCTTGATAGGGATTTTTTTAAATGAGATGGTAAAAAAAAACAAAGCTTTTACACAAATAGCTAAATGATAATGATCGACAGATCAAAAAAGACCAAGTCCTGTTTATTAATTCCTGTAGCTCTCCAGAGAATAAGAATTTAATATTTTCAAATTTTTACATGAACACTCGCTTGACCACAGAGTGATAGGCTCTGATATACTTATCAGAGCATAGCTGACACTGATAGATCTAATCTAGGAGTACCATCCAACATGCTAATATCAAATACTTAAAACTTCTTTGTTGAAACTAAAAAACAAACCGAAATATTTTTTTAACCTATAGGATGGGTTAAGGCAACAGTTTCCTGACATAGAGAATGCAATTCTTCTATTAGAGCACCAAACCTCAGTAGTCAAAGTAACATTTGGTCTAATCAGCATGAGCCACAAGCAATCTGTCTAGCCAACTAAATCTTTAGGATCATTTAAAAAATAGTGCCTATCTGGGGCCCGGAAAGAAGGCTCAGCAGTTAAAAGCACTAACTGTTCTTCCAGGGGACTGGGATTCAATTCTCAGCATCCACATTACAGCTCACAACTGTCTTTGGCTCCCAGATGATCTGACACCCTCACTCAGACATATATACAAGTAAAACAGCAATGCACATAAAATAAAAAAGTAAATCTTTTAAAAAAAAATATCTATCAGGTAGAAAGTTGCTTCTCTTAGACACTTGCAGAAAGACTAAAATTCAGTCTTACAAACCAAATTCACTTGCTCATGATACACACATATTCCTGACCACTGGGAAGCTAGGGCAGATATGAAAGGGTCACTGATTTTTTTTTTTTCACAAAATCATCGGATGAGGCTCTATCAACTGAGGGCAGCTTAGCCACAGGGACTTTGAGGAAGAAAAGCCATGCTGTAAGAGACAATACATGGAGTTCAACAGAGGTCCACCTCCAAGTTTACTTCCTATAGCAAATCAACTACAGTATTTTTTAAAAGACTAAATTATTTAAATTGTAGGTGTGAGAGAGAGATGTGCATGTGAGCGCAGTTACCAGTGGGGACCATAAGAGGGCACCAGATCCCTCTGGAGCTTGAGTTACAGGAAGTTGAGGGGCATCTCATATGGGTGCTTCTCTGAAAGACTGCCCCATGGCTGGGCCAAGTCTCCAGCCCTCCACTATAGTTTTTTTAAGAGTTTACCCGTGCTGGAGTGGTGGCTCAGCCAGTAAGTGTTAAGAACACTGACTGCAGATCCTAAGGACCCCGGTTCAAATCACAGCCATTGCTTAATAGCTTGCAGCAGTCTGAACTATTGCTTATACTGGAGAGATGGCTCAGTGGTTAAGAGCACTGACTGTGTGTGTCATGTGTGTCTTCTTGAAGGTCCTGAGTTCAAATCCCAGCAACCACTTGGTGTCTCACGACCATTGTAATGAGATCTGACGCCCTCTTCTGGTGTGTCTGAAGACAGCTACAGTGTACTTATATAAAAATAAAAGTTTACCATGGTAAACAAGGATGTCTAATTATTAACATAATCAAGGATTATGAGTACTCAAATATGTTTCCATGTATCTGTAAGATGAAGAGGTTGAAGAGAGCGAGAGAGTTGGCAAAGCAAAAGAGTGGTGTTGGCTGGTGACAGGCAATGTGTCTCATTTCATACAGCTCCAAAGTGAGCAGTTCACGGAGCCTGCCTGACGGGACTACATCAAGAGCCGAGTGGCTCACTAAGCACATCACACACTGAGAGTGCTGCCTGGCGCTGCGGAAGGAAGATGGCTGCCCCACAGTTACTGTGGCAGCCCGAGCTCCGTGGAGTACAGCTCTGCAAGGAGACTGCTGATTGCTTCCTTTATTTCTAGAAGCTGCTGGGAAAACAACAATAGACTGCAGAGGGTAAYTCATCTAATCTCCAAAGCAGGGGAAAAAATTCATTTCCTAAAGTGAAATCTCGAGATGACTTAGAGAGACTGATATACCAGACATTTGAACAAGGGAAGTGTTCGACAAAAGACAGCAATTGCGAAATTCAAAGGCAAAGGGAGAATTAAAAAGGAAAAATAATGTTTGCCAAGGAGGCAAGAAGTGAGTTAAGACGGCGTGAACCCGGGAGAGATGAGGAGCGTGGATAATGACCAGAAGAGGTCATGCAGAGAAAGGCCCCAAACTAACTTCAGTGAAGCTTCAGGAGAGCAAGACTGAGAAGTAATAATGGTTTGCCAAGTCCGCCAGTCCATTTTAAACTCAGCTAAAGTCCAGAAAGATGTAATGTAATGTTTGTGTGTGTGTGTGTGTATGTGTGTGTATGGTATGAGTGTGTGTCTGTGATGTGTGTGTATGTGTGTATGTGTGTGTATGGTGTGTGTGTCTGTGATGTGTGTGTCTGTGTGTCTGTGTGTATAATATATATGTATGTGTATGTGTATAGTGTGTGTGTCTGTGATGTGTGTGTGTCTGTGATGTGTGTATGTATGTGTGTGTATATATGTGTGTGTGTATGTATATATGTGTGTGGTGTGAGTGTGTATACAATGTGTGTATCTGTGATGCGTGTATGTGTGTGTGTATATATATGTGTGTGTATGTGTATATGTGTATGGTGTGTGTGTATACGATGTGTGTGTATGTATGTGTGTGTATATATGTGTGTGTGTGTATGTGTGTGGTATGAGTGTGTATATACAATGTGTGTGTCTGTGATGTGTGTGTATATATGTGTGTGTATATGTGTGTGGTGTGAGTATGTATGTATATGTGTCTGGATGTATGTCTCTCTGTGTCTCTGTGTGTCTGTGATGTGCGTGTGTGTGGTGTGAGTGTGTGTATATGGTATGAGTGTGTGTCTGTAATGTGTATATATATATGTGTGGGTGTATATATGTGTGGTGTGAGCGTGTGTATATGTATGTGTGTCTGTGATATATGTATCTCTGTGTCTCTGTGTGTCTGTGATGTGTGTGTGTGTGTGTGTGTGTGTGTGTGTGTGTGCTCTTTCACAGTTGCTTGACTTTTCATGTGGACAAGGCTCAGCCTCAGGTCCTCAAATCTGTGTGACACACACTGTCATCTGAGCCATCACTCCGGCCCCGAGGTCAAGAAAGCTTACTTCTCTGACTAGGGTGACTAGCTCCTCGGTGTTCACAGGCATCATTTTGTTGCCTCCTGGAGTGCAAGCCCATCCATCTCTGTATGTACTTCAGACTCTTCGCTATCTCTAGTTCATGGAGGAACTTATCCCTTGCTGTTCTCGACTTTAAAAACTCCTCTTTATTTCTTAGCTAATGGCCTCGCCATAGTACCTGGTGCCCAAATTCAGTGACACGCCCTATCTCCTGTTCCCCTCCTCAGTCAATAAACATGGATTCTCACTAACACCACCTCTTCCACAACCCTCATATCTTTCCAGTCCATCATACTGGCCACTGCGCAGTATCTGCCACAGGCTCTGTTCCACCTGCAAGCCTCGATCGTGTGCACAGCGCTTCCAACGCAGCTCTCCTACGATCCTGAGACGAGGATGGAGCACGTGTGTGCAGACAAATATTTTACTAGTCAGTGCTGTAGAATGCTTTTGTTCCGTGCAATTTTCCCCCTCTGTCTAAGTCTGAAGAAAAAAAGAAAAAAGCCAGGACAAGAGAAAGAGAACCTCACCAATCATGTTGGTCCCTACTGAGTCGGTTGTTCATTAAACTCCCCCGTCACAAAACATGCCGTGAATTTCTCATAACTTGCTCAAACACGTTATTTCCTCTCTCTCTAACTGGCAGAGTCTTACCCATCCATCAAGATTCAGCTCAAATGTCACCTGCTCTGTGCAGCCTTTCCTGACTTTGCATGGCCACATTTCCTTCCCTCTGCAGAACGCTCCCCCTCCTCCCACCCCCAGCACTTCCCTGACTCTCTGCAGACACACATTTTTCATTAAAATCTCAATAGGCGGAATCTCTAAAGCAAGGCACATTTCTCAAGAAGGCCTTTAGTAAATGTCTAATGAACAATGGAATCCAAAGTGTCTAAAAATGACGGTTCCACCAGAAATAGGTCACTAAGCAAATATATCAAWTAAAATAATACCGTAAAGACGGCTGAACAGAGATCTGTTAAGGGAAGAAAGGATTCCCAGGAGCTGTGGTCAGAGCGAGGCGTGTCTTAAACTGTGCTGACAGCCTCTGAAGGAAAACAGCTTAGATCCCAAACCATGGATGAGAAAATGCTAATTGAGTGTGTGCACTCACTTYGTAGGAACTTGTGAGTTTCATTGTCTGGGGTACACCACCCACCTCTCTCCCCAAAGGCTCTCTGAGACCTTTCCACGATCTTGTGCTTTGTCAAGTTTTCATTATTTTCTTCCAAATCTCTTGTTTCTACATTTCTGAGCAAAGCAGGGAGCAGTGACTATTGGTATTGCCATAAAMTAGAGAGAAAGATGTGACTGACAGGCCTCTGGTGGCCCAGGTAACCGAGTCGCTGCAGGATTATTGAAAGGAGAATTATTTCTAAGAATGCGGTCACCTAGTACAAACAGGTCATGCCAGTTGCCCACAAAGAGCTTCACCGTCTCTGTCCTTTCCACCACAGCATTTTAGCAGACCCTATTCACCCCAGACAGTAAGGCAAGATGAAAAGAAAACATCTCTAATGAGATCGTGCCGCTGCGGGACTCAGATATATAAACCGCAGAGGACAATGTGGTCGCTGTAGAGACAATTGGTGCTGGGTGGACATAATGCTGTGAGCAACCCTGCTCTACCCACGAGTACAAAACCTCACCTAGTTCTCCATCAAAGAGATGGTGGAGGCTGAACGAACGGGACTCACGGAAGTTACTGCTCAGCTTGGAGTCTTAGCAACTCTCGTCCAAGCCACTGATCCCATCTGCCTACCTCGGTGTTTCTATCCACACAACAGACACAAGGGAATCATAATAGGTGACTAGCGTGATAGTGATTAAGAAATTGGAAACAGTGCAGTTAAAACACTTAAATCAGTGGTAAGACAAACTAGGTACCTGCTCTTATAGAAGTTTCTATGGAGCCAGACAGTGGTGTTGGGGGCGGGGAGATTTTCTAGTTTGAAAAGAAGCAAACTCTTTTTTTATTATTTATTTATTTATTTATTTATTTATTTACATTTCAAGTGTTATCCCCTTACCTGGTTTATCCTTCTCCCAGAAACCCTGTATCTCATCCCCCCTCCCCCTGCTTCTATGAGGGTGTTCCTCCACCCWCCCAACCTTACCCACTTCGACCTCCCTGCCCTCAATTCCCCTACTCTGAGGCATCTATCAAACCTTCACAGGACCAAGGACCTCTCCTCCCCTTGACGCCTGACAAGGCAATCCTCTGCAGCTGGAGCCATGTGTACTCCTTGGTTGATGGCTTAGTCCCTGGGAGCTTTGGGGAGTCTGATTGGTTGATATTGTTGTTCTTCCTATGGGTTTGCAAACCCCTTCAGGGGAGCAAACTCTTATACCTGCATATTGTCCTATCACACTAATGAAATAACATTATATGTCTAGTTTGAAATTTTAACTGATGAAAATTTGTGGATTACTTTATCAGCATTGTCCTTTCTATGTTTACATGCAATAGGACAGTTTATCAATTGTTCATCTTTACTTATAATTGATTTAAAAATATCTCGTAGATCTTAATGTTGATATTTTCCTACAGATTAGGAAAACAATATGCAAGTAGGAAATTTTATAAGCATAAGGATAAATGTRACAAAAATCATAAACTCCATTTCATAATAAACTCTTCAAATTTAAGTCTTTTGCTGTTTTTTTTTTCATTGAGCTTAGGAATTATGTTGATTGATTTTATTTGCCAACTCCATTTGGCCATGGGACTCTCAGATATTTGGATAAAAATTATTTCTGGATATTTCTTTTTCTGTGTTACTAAAATAGAGAGAATAACACTTGAAATTATATTCTGGGAAAAAAAGGTCAGCCCTCTCCAGTGTAGGTGAACATCTTTCAAGGTATTATGACCCCAGAACAAAAAAAGAGAAAAAGCTCAACTCATATTCATCCATTCATTCAATCTCTCTTTCTGTGTGTGTGTGTATGTGTGTCTGACTGTCCATCTATCTAACAGTTTAAGCTTAGACATTAGTGTCTTCTTTCCCTTAGACTGAAGTTTAACCCTTTCATGTCCCTGGTTCTCARATCTTCAGATATAGGTTGGATGACATCGCCATTTTCCTAAATGTCCATCTCATYCAGTGCAGACCATGAGATATCACAGGCTCAAGCTCTCTGCCTCCCTCATTTCTCCATTTCCCTCACTTCCTCCTCCTTCTTTCCACTCTTCTCCCTTTTCCTCTTGTTCTTATTCTATAAATAGGTGTGTGTGTGTGTGTGTGTGTGTGTGTGTGTGTGTATACGTGCGTGCCTTTCAGGCATGTAAACATCCATGACTTCTGCATCTTTGGGTTTGACCAATCATAGATTAAAAATGGACTCACTCTAGCACAGTGGTRCATGTCCTTAATTCCATCACTCCTGAGGCTGAGGCCTAAAGCTCATAAACTTGACCTTAACTTGGCTCATTATATAACAAGTGCCAGGGCCAGCCTTGTCTATACAGCAGGATCCTGTTTCTGAAGAGAGGGGAAAAAAGATGGTCTATTTGGAACTACAATGGCCAAATCTGTGCTGAATATGAATAAACATTTTTCTTATGTTATTCCCTAAATAATATAAAGTAACACTTACATGAATGTAGATATTATAACTGATTTAAAGAAGATGTGAGGGAATGTATTGTGTTATATTCAAATTCTACATAATATTTTAAAAAACAAACTTGAGCATCCTAGATCCTAGGGATCCT